>OY979676.1:18628769-18793045 GCA_963855955.1 Luperina nickerlii | reverse complement strand
GCATTGACTATTAAAACGTGGCCTATCGTGTAAAAAGAGACGTCGCTGTTTTACCTTTGTATTTTCAAGCGCGTTTCGCGTAAGTAGGTCTTCAATATTTACTGACAATATTTTCGGTTGGCGGGGTAGCAATAAATATTAATGGTTTGTCCTTTGCCCTTTGTGGGTGTTCCTATCTGGAGAGCCAGACGAGCCAGACGTTATTGAATGACGCTCTAAAAATTTTGTTGAGATTGTTTTTCCTGACGCGAATGTTGAGCTGCGAAGGCTCTCATATTTCTGTGGGCGCTGGGAGATGCGGCTTAAGGAATATTGTGCGTTCATAAGGCTGTCTGAGCTGCGGTGGTGCAGTGGTAAAGACCCTGACCTACGAGTCGCAGGTCGTGGGAACCCAGGCATGCGCTTTACTTTGTGTAAATATTTTCATCACCACAGCTCTCGAAACGGTAAAGGAAAACATCGTTAGGAAACTGGCATGTCCTAAAACCAAAAATTCGTAGACGTGTGACATCTACTAGCCCGCACTGGGCCCGCGTGGTAGATTGCAGTCCACTCCCTCTCGAAGAGAAGACGCCTGTCTCAGGCTGATTATGCATATGGCTGTCCGGAATGACTGATTTCCTTATGGCTACAGTTGCCAGTAGTATGAAACTGAGGATTTCTGCTATTTTATTCCGGGTTAGTCTAATATTAATAACATGTCGGAACCGCAGCAGGCTCTGGATGTCTAGCGATGTCGCAAACTATGCTCCATCTTCTATCCTGCCTTCTGTCTCCCAAAACTTGCAGTCAGTGACTTTTGCGCTGCCGCTGACAACGCCATGGAAGTGGCGAAATTTTGGGCCGACAAGATCTGAGACAAGTCGTACCAGCGACAGAAAGTAGCAGAACACATGTATTTTATAACCACTATTTTAGACCGGCGAATAAGGGCATTATATTGACAGAAGTGCTTTCGTCTTATTACCGAAATTAACTCCAAAAATACCAATCTATTCCTGCCGATCGATTCTGTAAAAATCTCACCGTGAACACTTAGGTGAAGTGACTTTGTTTTTGCTATGAATTGACGCTATTGACAGCTCACTCCACGCTCACTTCACCTAAGTTTTCACGGTGAGATTTTTACAGAATAGCACCGCTATAGAAGTAACTGTTTTTGTCGACACAATTAAAAATATTGGTTTCGAATTAAACTCCTAATGAATTCCCAATACACTCGCTTGCAAAATTAAACATACCTTCAATCTTTGCAAAAAGTTAATGAATTTACGTTCTACGAGTACTTAAATGTAAATCTAAGTTTAACAGGCTTCATTATCTTTTAGTCCATTTTGTTTAGTATGCCGTTAGTAGAATGGGGCTCGCGAGGCTCACTGTCGTTTTGTGTTCATATATTTTTAGTGTAAATGCACTTACTTTAAATGTTCTCTGCCAGATAAGTACCGACGACCCGGCTTGAATGTTTCTAGTGTTTTTGTTCAGCTCAAATTTTCTTAAAATACATAGGTATATGTGCAATTGAGACAATAGAAAATAATGTAGAATTTGTTTTAGCCATTAGTTGAGGTAGCCCATCGGTATCGGGAATAGGGTCCAAGTGGCAGTCAGGGCTCCAGAGAGAGGAACTTTCTAACAATGTGGGCTGTGCCCAGAAATACCGCTTTCTGAATCAAGTCCTTGATCCGGCTGCCCAACGAGAGCCTCCTCAGGTTATTGGTCGAGGCTCTTGGCTATAAACCCATTGGCTGTCACGTCTATCGACACGATGATCGCTGAGTCCACATCCCACATGTCGACAACCTCGCGGGTCAAGTCATGATATTTGATTTAAACAATGTGTGCACGAACACCATAACCGGTCGAAGTGGCGGTGCTTGGGGCAGACCTATTTCCAGCAGTGGACGTCTTTCGGCTGAAATTATGATGATGAGGATGATGATTCGCTAAGGGTTATTCTACTTGTGCTCTTACAATGATTGCAGTGGGGGCACGTACAGACGCCAGCACATCAAGCTACCCGAAACTGTAAAATTTTCCCAATCAACTTTGAACCTAATGATTTAGCGATAAAGTTGAAAATCTATTAAAGAAATTTGACAGATTGTAGTAGCTTGATGTGCTGGCGTCTGTACATGCAAATAATGCGATATGAGATAGATTTTTTTATTTATATTACTTATATACTTCACTAGCTGCGCCCCGCGGTTTCACCCGCGTAAATGTCGATACCGTGGGAATATCGGGATAAAATGTAGCCTATATGTTAATCCAGGGTGCCAGCTACCTCCATACAAAATTTTATTAAAATTGGTCCAGCCGTTTGAGCGTGAAGAAGTAACAAACATATAAACACACATACACTCACACACTCACAAACTTTCGCCTTTATAATATTATTATAGTGCGATTGTGCACCAGGAAACACATTAAAAAAAAACTAACGCTACACGTGCGCACGTTAAGCCGTTGGTCCCGGCTGTCATTCGTGGATCTTTGACAGTCGTTACGTGTAGTTAGACGCCCGAAAGTCTGACAACCAGTCTTAGCAAGGGGTATCGTATTACCCAGTAACTGGGTTGTGGAGGTCAGATAGGCAGTCGCTCTATGTGTATTCAGCTGCATCCGGTTAGACTGGAAGCCAACCCCAACATGTTGGAAAAAGGCTAGGCAGATGATGATGACAACTAACACTACAAAACATACAATAGGCGGCAGTTGGTAATGATGCATTACATGCATGCTAAATGAATATCGTAGCTGCATTTACAACGGATGAACAGAGTGTGGCTCCAGGAGTTTTTTTTTTCAAAATTGTTTAGTATCCCTCCATTTATTAATACTCATACTTGCGGTACAGGTAAATAACCTCATAAAACAGCCCCTCTGAACCTACATTCACTTTTAATAATAAAACCCTTTTTCATCCCTCTCAAATACTTCATTTTCATCCTCCAGGCTACTCATACTTTTAAAAACATTATCTAAAAGGTAACGTGCCATCTTTTTCTTTGTGCAAACGAATTTCACGTGCGCTGAATGGCAAACGTATCAACCCGGATATCTCGACCCGGGTATCCGGGTAACCGGGTACCCGATCCAAGGACCCTTGATAGCAATGTCCGCGATTTTGGTAAAGCTCCTGTTCAACCCAGATTTCTGACAGTCCGTATTTGTTAGGCAGGTTTGATACTTCATATGTATTAAGCTGAACTGTGGTTCTGTTATATGATTATGTTTTCCTAGTACCATTTCTGTGAGGACAGTTTGGTTAGAGACCACAAGGTTAATTCTCGTGATTTAAAAGCTTCAAATTCTATAGTCCGCGCGGAACTAGTTGGCCGCGCCTTAGGTGAGGACGGGGGTGAGGGCGACGGGGTTGCCTAGTGTTCGCAGTGCACGTACTGAGTAATGAAAATGCGCCCCCGCCCCTCCGTCCCACCGCTCACATACTTCAGGCGCGGCTAACTAGTTCCGCGCGGACTATAGTCGCAGTCTCATCTCGGCGACAAACAAATGTCAAAAACTTGTCAAAAATGTAAGGAAACTAGAGGTATTTTTGACAGATTGAGACTATGATCAGACTGAACGTTCTTGAAATCACGGGAATTGCCCTCTGATTTCGTGATATTTGAGCCTTAAATATGATTTCGGTTTCTCGGTTGCTCCTTAATAACTCTCTTGCGGTGCTGCAGTGCGATTCTGTAACTATCTCACCGTGAAAACTTAGGTGAAATGAGCGTGGAGTGAGTATTTATTCAAATAAATTGATAATTCATTATATTTCAGTGTGCCAAACCGCATTGGGCCTGCGTGGTGGATTATGGCCCACCCCTCCCTCTCAGAGAGAGGAGGCTTGTGTCCCAGCAGTGGGAACATTGTAGGCTGATTAGATATGCGTTTAAATGGGTGTTCAAATTGCAAAGAAACTGAATATGTACAGCGATCACTTATCCTTCTAAAGACTACTTCCTGCAAACAGGCGCGACGCGGGACGCGAATCGCGCGCGACACAAAGGCACCGCTCGTTGCGCGACTTGCGGTGCCTTTGTGTCGCGTGTCGTGTCGCGCCTGTTTGAAGGTGCCTTAACTCATGCCACAATGTTCTTTAGTATCAAGTCAATTCAAAAGTATGATAGAATATTAACAACGAGATCTCCGATACATTTTTAACAAGTCTGTGCTCTTGTACTTGATGTTGTGTTTTTGATTTTTTCAGTATCATAGTATCATAAATGTCTTGTAAAACGATAAGCAAACTAACAGAAAGGTTCTCTTTTTTCCCCCAAACGCCTTGACAGGCAAACAAAACGCGACATTAGTTAAAATAACATTAAGTTCAGTTAGTTGATTGATTTTACGTCAGCTGTCGATCAGCAAATTAATATAGTGAAATGTTTGTCTAACAGGTGACGCTGGGCAATTATGGGTTTAATTAGGCTTGCCGCACTTCAAATAGATTACCTTGTTAATATACAATATACACCAACAGCCTTACTCCCTTACTAATAAACGTTGTATAGCGTCTGTATAGTTACACAACGCTTTGTCTTCTTCTTTCGAAAGTCAAATTACTGACTACTGAAAGAGAGAAATCTATTATCCTAATCTAGTAATCTAATTATTAATAAAGAAATCTAATTATTAACCCCCTTACTAATACATTTATTAGTAAGGGGGTAATTGTACAGTGTTTAAATAGTATAACTACGAAGACCATGTAGATCCATGTTGGAGATGGTCTTTTGAAGAAAGAACCACACAGATTGAGCGGACCTGTCCAGTCAGTGTACGCATTTGTCAGAAATCGTGCAGCTCAACTCAAAACTTTAGAAGCTCAACGATTCGACGACCAATACTAAAGAATGGACGTTTAGGTAGGCCACATAAATTACTCATACTGCCAGACCATGACAAAAACTAGCAGAACAGAGAGAATAATAAAAATCAAAAAAATAATTAAAATGACCAACATATTCTTCACATTCACAATAAGTAAAATAATATAATACTTTACAAAGTAAGCAAATGTCATGGTATATATAAAATCCATAATGTCAATCTGTATATAAAAAAAAGATTAAAGAAAAAAAAACATTCAAAATTGGAAGCAGCTCAATCCCAATCCTCTTTGTCCACAATATAATCTTTAACGGTATAAAAGGCTTTCTGGCACAACTTACGTTTAATGAATGATTTGAATTTATTGTGGCTTAGTGGTAACAGTGTAAGCTGATAATACTAGATAAGACAGTTTATAGACTGTATTGTTGATCTAGTGGTCGCAAGCGCTACTGTTGAACATGAAGTCTTGGGTTCAATTCCTTTTTTTTTAACGCGGAGAAATGCTCATGCATATTGCACTACCACGGGGAGATAGTGCAGTTATGTGGGACTCTAACCCACTAAAACTCCACGGTGTCCTCCTCTGCCGCTTACGGCGGGAACACGGGCACGCGTTAGCACTCATTCGTGAACCCACCGCGGCTGTCCGTTACCGGACCCTCCTCTGGGGAGTACTCCCCATCACCGGCGCACCAGAACACATAGCACGCCGTGACCACCCCAGGGACCAAACCAGCAACCAGCACATTGGCGCCAAACGACCCCGTGTCTGGGCACCCTTTGTTCCCCTGTGACGGGTCAGGTCATTGGCCGCCGTCTGCCAATTTTTGGCTGCAGAGGATAGGGAGAGCGGCCAACGTAATACCAACACTCCTCCTCCCCTGCAGCCCCACCGCGTCCGCCATCATACGGTGGCGACCCCGTCAAGGCCGCGGAAGGTAGGGAGAGCGCCGCACCGATATACCGGCACTCCTCTCCCGCCGTGGCCTCCAACCCTTAGCCGCGATGCCTCCCATACGACATCGTGGCCCGCCTCAGTTGCGATGTCGCCCATGCGGCACCCCAACCTACTTTTGGCCGCTACGTCGTTGGCTTATCAGCAAAAGCCCTGACGAGCGGCCCCTCCTCGGGTTCCACTTCGCTTCACCGTGGGTGTCCAAGCCACGGGTACTGAGCCCCCCCCGCCTCGACAATGCGGGAACCCGCCGCGGGGTTCGATTCCTAGGTCCTGCAAAGTGTCGTTTGATTTTTCCATTTGGTGTTTCTCAATAGCAGCCCCGGTGTCTGGAATTGTGCCCGGTTATTGGCAATTATAGGCTCGTACCCTATTACATGGCACCTAAACGTAACTGACGAAATTAGGGTGTTTTTTACGTACACCTGTGACCAACCCTGCGGGGTAACAAGGCGTGATATTATGTATGAGGTCATAAGACAGCTTATTTTCTTTGAAAACAATATTTGTTTGTTCGTTAAGGGGACTATAGGACCTAAACGCAAAAAAAAACGCAAGTTTTATGATGACTAAAAGTACGTATATGATTGACTACAGTTATAAACAAAATTAGAAAAATATATGATTTTCTTCAGGGTTTATGCTAGTTAAATAGTGTGTTGAAAACATAATACAACTAATTTGATACGATAGAAAAAAACCGGGCAAGAGCGAGTCGGACTCACGCACGGAGGGTTCCGCACCATCATATGTTTTTAAATTTAACACTGTGCAGTGTGCACTGCGGTGTAGAATATTGCAGTTTTATGTCAGCGCTATCTCTTGACCGATAGTGGAACTAATGTGTGGAAGTAACTTTTGTTGATGATTTCTGAAAAAGTGTGCTATTCTGAGACCTTTTTTTATTTTTCCTGTAATCTTTACATAAACTTCTATCACATAGAATAATTTCAGATTTTTCACTCTGCAAACTTCAAAGATAAGGGGGGGGAGGTATCTTTCTTACATTTTTCATTAACAGTCAAAAACTATGCGTCCTAAAAATAAAAGAAAAAATATTTGAAAATGTGCAAACTGCGCTCTTTAATATGGTACCCCACATGCCCTAGTAGCTCAACTTCGATTTTTTCAAAGCCCCTTTCAGACCATGTTGCAACACAAAAAAAAAAAATATTTCTTTCTTATTTGCAGGAAAAAGTGTAACTTTTTCTATGTTTTCTTCATATCGAGTAAAAGAGAAAAGTAAAATACAGACACACGCACACACATCAAGCTACCCGAAACTTAAATTTTCCCAATCAACTTTGAACTTTATGCTTTAGCGATAAAGTTGAAAATCTATTATAGAAATTTGACAGATTGTAGTAGTTTGATGTGCTGGCGTCTGCACAACGAAATAAATATAAACTTTTAAACTGAAATGAGTGCAATTTAAAAGCGATACAATGAAGATAAATTCTTCATTTTCCTCTTGATGGAACAATGAGAGAGATAACTATGAAATTCCCGAGACAATGAATATTCTTAACAACTGTTCTACAATACAAACTCGGTGTAATATCAACTTTATATAACTCGAAAATTTATGTCATAATCCACAAGAATCAGTCGTAATAAGCTTGAAAATTGAATAAGTTCGCTCAAAGTTAGCTGAACGAAAACGAACGAATGAAGGAACTTGTGGAATTGACATGAACCATGAACTCTGTTGAATGTACAGACGCCAGCTCAATAAGCTACCCGAAACTGTCAAATTTTCCCAATCAACTTTGAACCTAATGGCAGTCCCATTAACATCCTGAACCCGTTATTATATTGGACCCGTAGGGCGCTGTTGGCTCACAGACCGCACGTGTAAAATGCTTGGCAATAAGCTTTGAATTTAGTAAGGTCATTCCAAGTTTTGAATTTTAGTCGATTTTATGGTTTAGCGATAAACTTGAAAATCGATTAAAGAAATTTCACAGATTGTGGTAACTTGATGTGCTTGACGTCTGTACTTTCAACAAAAGAGTTTCGTAATCTTACAGAATAAAAAAACTTTCCACCACACTGAAAATGTTTATTTTTGTTGTGTCCCTTGTTACTTTTTTAAATGATTAAATACACAAAATGCCTGTCTGGGCTCGAACTCACGACCTTACAACTCGTAAGTCAGAGCCGATACCACTGGGCCAACACTGCTCTTCTGTCTTATGTACAGACGCCAGCACATCACGCTATACAATCTGTCAAACTTCTTTAATAGATTTTCAACTTTATCGCTTAATCATAAGGTTCAAAGTTGATTGGGAAAATTTGACAGTTTCGGGTAGCTTGATGAGTTGGCGTCTGTACCAAATACTTATCACTCTTCTTCTATACCATAAAGCCTTCGTAATTATACGATTTAAACACTGCACAATTACCCCCTTATTAATAAACGTATTATATCAGATGAATAGTTACACACCGACTTCTCTCTTTCAGTCGTCAGTAATTTGACTTTCGAAAGAAGAACACAAAGCGTTGTGTAACTATAAAGGCTCCTTCAAATAGGCGCGACACGACACGCGACACAAAGGCACTGCAAGTCGCGTAACGAGCGGTGCCTTTGTGTCGCGCGCGATTCGCGTCGCGCGTCGCGCCTGTTTGCGGGAGCCTTAAAGCCGCTATATAACGTTTATTAGTAAGGGGGTTAGGTCATACAGGCACGCCGCTCCCGACCTTTCTGCAAAACATTGCCAATAAAAATACCTGTGTACCTATTTCTTTGTTTGACTGTACTTTACATTTTTGTTTTGTCTCACCTTTCGAGACAAAGTTGTGGTAGCTTGGTGGATAAGGAGCTTAAATGTAGTTAATGTACTTCCGTATGCCTCTACGCTTTCCTAATCTATGAGACACGGTTTAATTTTTGTTTAGGATTATAACTTTTGTTTTGTTTATTTTGGGTTATGTTTGTTTTGGGATGCTTGTTGATCTTATGTCGGCTACGGATCACTCCCTTTGTTATGACTCTGATTGTATGCTTTGACTCACAATAACATGCAATACTCGGTTAGGGGCTGTCCATTATCACGTGAGGCTCGAAAGGGGGGGGGAGGGGTCCATAAAAAATTACGAAATACCACATGTGGGGGAGGGGGGTGTAGTAATAATATATCACTTGTATTTATTTTTTCGGCAAACGCGCGATACTGAACCGAAAAGCGGCGTTACGTGTATTTTTTCGTACAAAATCGAAAGCGGCTTGTAGTGTGACCTTGTCTACTAAAAAATACACGTGATATGGGGGGGGGGGGGTTAGTCGTAAACCGCAACATGAATCACCAAGGGGGAGGGGGGGATAAAAATGCAAAAAAAAATACAGCACGTGATTAATGGACGGCCCCTTAGTTGTTCAAAGACTTAACTGAAAGTTAACTCCAGCACCTCAATTGGGTAACACACTATGAATCACAATCTGAATCATTTTGAAGGATATTGCTAATCCATTGCTTCATATGTTCGAAAAATTTGTCTGCTGAACGTAAATAACGCAATGAATGTTGTTGAACTGTCCAAGTGAATACCATTCCTACTGTTAGTGTGCAATTTTCCCGCCGATTTGCGTCCTGGGGCACAGGTTAATATTATGTACAGACGCCAGCACATCAAGCTACCCGAAACTGTCAAATTTTCCCAATCAACTTTGAACCTTATGCTTTAGCTATAAAGTTAAAAATCTATTGTAGAAATTTGACAGATTGTAGTAGCTTGATGTGCTGGCGTCTGTACCTAATCTCTCATTTACATAAAGGAGTTGATGCCTGGCTAACTTACAAAAGGTCAAGAAACCGAACCGTCCTCGACCTAGTCAAGGTAGAAATACGTAGGTACAATGCGTGCCACGAAAGATGAGACTTGACACATCACGTGGTTTGACTTGCGCAGAACACGATTTTAGGTATCTTTAGCGGTATGAGGTCTGAGTGCGGAACGGGACCGGACGTCATAGGGGCGGCGGAAAGAGCGGGGGAGGCGGGGTCAAGTCTCATCTTTCGTGGCACGCATTGTACTGTGCGCTTTTGTCTCTATGTATTCGATTCTATTCGATTTTGATACGTGCTCGTTATGACGTTATCGTGTACGGAAATTCAAAAGCGTCTTCCTAAATTTCCATTAATTTTACATCCCTATGTTATCGTGATGCCGTGGACGTCCACGATAATGTCGTGACTATAAAATCGCACACAAGCACCAAGAGTGAACCCTCGAATTATACTTATCAAATAATGTACCACAACCAAATAATTTGTTTGAACTCTGACCCCATACTCAACAACACTCGTCTAATTGACGTTATTGAGATTTTAGGGTTAACGTTCGTGAAAATTATGTCGAGGCTCTCATTGTTTTCTGTTATCTTTAGCCCGCAACGGTTCGGGTCGGTTATTAATAATAACAAACGTTCTCACACTTCAGGTGAGGGCGCTATTATTGGCACAAGCCACAATAAACTGACTTTTGCGAACCATTAGCACCTAATAAGTGCTGAAGGGTAACATGATTGTGTCGAGTTAGAATGAGACAAACACTGTATTTTTACTTGACGTTCACACATTCTTTTATTAATTTATTAAGGCAATAAGGCTAGTTCACAACAGGGGGGATATTCTCGTATTTGAATGAATGGCCGAATTCTAATCTGTCTTAAGGTCATAGCACATGTATCAAATCGGAAAGGGATTAGCACCGAATCGCCTTTCGTCTCGCCGTCAAACAGACGTCAACCTAAGGTAAGCACGTAACCAAAGCGGATCAGAAGCTCCAATACGTCGGCTCGGCTACGGCTAGGCGACGCTGCGCTTACGGCTCGCCGACCGCTGGTTGATGGTGCAGCAGGCAGGCCGGAGGGGTGAGAGGGGCAAGGGTGGACGAAGAGATATAAGCGCGGGGACGACGAGCCGTAACGCACCGCACCGCGGTTCGTGAGCTTGTCCCGAGGCGAGGCGATTACATTACGATTCCGATTAGAGTGCGTCGCAGTAGGGAGTTTCATACAAAGAATACTGAACGGCTCGAGTTGATACGGTGTCGTTCCCTTTCCGGTTTGATACGTGTGCTATGACCTTAAATCTGTCAAAACTAACGTTTAATTTCCAACATTTTTGACAAGTTTTTGGCATTGATTGTCGTTGAGATGAGAAGGCCGATTCCCGTAATTAAAAACTTGTCAAAAATTCAGGTAAATTACAGGTATTTTTGACAGATTGAGACAAAGATCAGACTGAACGTTCTTGAAATTACGAAAATTGCCCCCTAAGATTGCGACTAGAATTTGAAAGATTTTTAATTACAATTGGCATTCAGAAATCACTAAATCTCAAACGTAGTCGAACTAGCGGAGGATTGAGGAGGGAGCGGGGCGTGGAGGGGGTTCAGGGGTTCAGACCGGAATAAATCATTTGAAACATCGTTCTGTCTCTCTCAAATTCAAACGATTGACACAACAAGAACGATGTTTTAACTTCGTTAGTGTTTAATGTAGGTATCCATGTATTAAGTGATTAGTATCTAGTGCAAGCGGGCCTAATAGATCTTAAAACTAGTCTGAAAATTGTGTGTAAAAGACTTGCGACGTGTGTAAATAAACTTATTCTAGTCTCATTTGCTGATGGGCATGAGCTTTAGCTACACTTACTTTTACGTGTATATAAAACTCATGCGTGCTCAGGGGTACTCATGCATTGCATATAATATAGTACCTAAAAACACCGAGCTTATTCCACGATTGCGCCTGTGCGCAATCGCCATTGGCTTTATACATACAAGTAATATTGTTACTTTTTGTACAGTTAAAAAAAGATAATTGGCAGGTCAATGTCAGGTTGTAAGCTGAATAAAATATGATCCATATCCATATCCTATTGAATGATTATTTGATGATATATCAATCAATAGGGTTATACGGACTTAAAGGGTAGGGATGGCGCTGGCCGTCATGTAAACATTGCGCTCCGTGTGTTTTCTCTTAAAAATATAAAACTCAGTTATATATTTCTTATTCTCTCGTTAATTTAATTCTAACAGTGCAAACAACTAGTGATAATGTTATCTCAACTTAATTACTACAAATAACAAAGTTATAAGTGTTAAACTTTCGAGTGTTAATTGAAGCAAAACTGGGACTGTGTTCTGTTTTAGTGCATCAGAAACATCACAAACTATAAACAAGTTACTGTGAACAATCTACCACTTGTAAATTTTTAACGAAAAGGACTAAAAACAAGTGTGGGTAAAAAAAAAATACAAACTTGTGTCCAAAGGTCAAGCAAATTCAAAATCCATAACGAACTTTATTAACCCAACCAGATAGTGAATAGCAATTTCATCTTTGTACGCTAGTGCTAAATAGCTGTCTCGATTACGCACAGGCTGCCGTGTAATGCACTACGGGTTCGCGTCTCAATACGCGCAAGAACTTTTTGTGGATTTTAAAAATAATATTTTTTCTACTTCTTGCTTTTTGCCATTGAACTGATGTTATAGCCTGAGTTGTTGTCAATGCGCGGCAAACCTTAAACATCAGATCTAAGTGCAGATTATTAGCGCCATCTACAACAATTTAAAGTGAACCAACTGAATGACCTGTGGCCTGCCACCTACAATATAATTGGTGTACCAACTCAATTTTTCTACCTACGATCTGTCACATCTGTCAATTAAATTTTTGTGGTGTTGGCACCTTTCTCCGCAAGATGGCATCAGAGTGTGCTGGTTGTAAACAACCTTTAGAAGATAGCCCTTTTTTAGCTTGCAATGATTGTAAGTGTTCGTATGATCTGCAGTGCGCTAATGTTCTTCAAAATCAATTCATACATATGTCTGCCAAACAAAAATCAGTCTGGGTATGTCACGAGTGTCGCTGTAAAAGACCAAAGGCAATAAATTCTGCCACACCAGCAAGCCCAATGTTGTCTCAGCGCTTAGATACAGACGCTGACGACTCAGCAAATGTAACAGTAAGGCGTACTAAGACTACGTTGCCTACTACACAGTCAAACACTCATTGCCCAAGTGCGCTAAATGAGTGCACACTTGAAGCTGTTTTATTGGAGCTGCGTGCATTCCGCAAAGAAAGCATGACTAGATACCATACTCAAGAAACCGCTATAAATAAGGTGGCTGAGGATGTCAAAGGAATAAGATGTTCTATAAACAATCTTCATAGCAAATATAACATCCTTCGGGCGGACGTTGACAAACTGTTAGAGACCTCAGATGTCGCTTCTAGCGCACAGGCCACGCTGCAACTGCAGTCTGACGAAAATACGAGGCGTATAGCTGACCTGGAGATGAATAATTTTGGCTGCGAAATTATGGCCCAAAGGCAACGTATTGATGTCATTGAAAAACAATTAATTGACAATGAGAAATCTTCACACACGCAGCTAAACTTGCTACGTGATAATAATCACCACGTATCCATTGGTATGCCAGATCAGATGCCGAACCCTCTCTCACCACCATCAACCACATACAGTACAGTGTCACACTCACGTCCTCAGATAAGTAGCGAGCCTCCCCTCACAAACACATACAACACCAGAATATTTACGACGGGGAAAACCCAATCGCGCCCTCGCCGATCTGTCATACGTGGGACTGGTGCTGCCGATACTGATTTAAAAACCCTGGAGCCTGTCAAGTATATTCATGCTTGGAATTTCCATCCAGACGTATCTGAGGGGAGCATACGTTCTTTCCTACACAAAAAACATCCGGATATCATGACCTTCTCCATAAAAAAGCCCGATCCTGAACACTCCAGACATAACTGTTTCATATTAGGGGTCCCATTACAGCTGTTTGACTTCTATATGTCGCCCAACAACTGGCCAACAAATACATCACTCCAAGAATGGTTCACTTACCGGAATGCGAAACAGAAGATCGAACCTAACGAATCCGAGAAATCATTTTTTCGTGAGGAAAACTAAAAAGCTAGATTTGATTTTCTACCAGAATGTTCGGGGATTAAAATCAAGACGTTCAGAGACCAAAAATTTACTACACACCTTCCCAAGTAATTTATTAGCCTTAACGGAAACAAGGCTTGATGAAGGTGTGTTTGACTCTGAGGTGTTCCCGCGAGAGTACGCCGTACTGCGGTGTGACCGAGTGGGCCGCGGCGGCGGGGGCGTGCTCCTGGCCGCTCGCGCGCCTTATTCGCTCACACGTTTGGACTGCAAACCTGAACGGTCTGACGAAATAATATGTGCAATGGTTACTAAGGGTCGATTGCGCTTTGCGTGCTGTGTTGTCTACTTGGCACCTAATGTACCGGATGCTAGATATTGTTCTGTTTTTAATTGTATAAGAAGGATTTTATATGACATTAACAAATTGCCTCTGGTTGTACTGGGGGATTTTAACCTATATTCCGCTAGTGTAGCCATACGGGAGGACTTTGATTTGTTCCTTTCTGAATGTAATTTAATACAAGAAAACATAATTTTAAACGATCTTGGCAGAATGTTGGATTTGATTTTGGTTAACTCATGTGTGGCGGGGGTCTCAGTTTCAACATGTTCTGGTATTGTCTCACCTGAAATACATCACAAACCGTTAGATATCTCTATCAATATTAAAACACAATACGCAAACTTGATCATAAATAATAACGACCACCCTAATGACTCGACCTCTACTATAACTTCAGAGCGTAACTTCCGTAAGGCAGACTTTTTGATACTATACTCTGAACTGGCTAGTATAGACTGGGAGCCAGTGTATTCATGCGATGATGTTAATGTTGCGGTTCGGACCTTTTATGGGTTAATTAACGGCATTGTTTGTCAAACTGTCCCTTTAAAAAGGATGAAAACATTGCGACAATGTTACCCTAAGTGGTTTTCGGTTTTCTCTATTCAGCTAAATAACCTTAAAAACTATTATCACAAGCTATACAAGCAGAATAATGATAGCCAACTCCATTATGCATTCTTTACCTACTATAGGCGCTTATTAAAAAGAAGCACAGATGCAGATTTCGCTACTTATACTAATCGTATTCAGTCAAATATCAAATGTGACCCCAAAACCTTCTGGGCCTATGTAAAAAGTAACAGAGAAAACAATGAGCAGGCTACCTTTGGTGACAAGTCGCCAACGCAAGTTGCAGATGAGTTTTCAAAATACTTTAGTAGCGTCTTCCTATCAACCTTACCATCATTAGATATCGAGCATGCTATCGCTACTGCTAATGCGTCCCCTAGTAATATCTCCCATCTTGTTGATATTGATTACGTTCATGAATCTGAGGTTCGTGGCACTATGGCTCGACTTCCTCCGAAATCTACGCAAGGTCCAGATGGAATACCACAGTACTTGGTTAAGGACTGCTGCGAAATTTTCAAATTGCCCTTGCAGTTTATCTTCAACCTATCTATTACAACGAACATATACCCAACGGAGTGGAAAACTTCTAAGGTACTCCCGGTACATAAAATCGGCCTAAAAAATGACATAAAAAATTACAGGCCAATAGCGGTTCTATCGATATTTGGCAAAGTGTTTGAATCGGTACTCTATAAAAAAATATTTAATAAGCTGCAACGGTGGTTCGCGGATGAGCAGCACGGTTTCCTTCCAAATCGCTCAACTGCGTCAAATCTACTCAATATAACCACACTCTTAGCTAAAAATATTAATGACAAAATGCAGATCGATGTTGCCTATTTTGATTTCCAGAAGGCTTTTGACCGGGTTGACAACGACGTACTTCTATGTAAACTGGCACTGGCAGGTTTCTCTGTGTCATCGCTTAAATTCTTCGCGAACTATCTGCGCGACCGCAGGCAGTTTGTGACATATAAAAATGCCAATTCCGAGTACTACTCGGTTACTTCTGGCATAGGTCAGGGCACTAACCTTGGGCCCCTTCTTTTTCTAATAGTAGTTAATGATCTTCCCACCTTTGTGAAACACTCCACAGTCTTAATGTATGCTGATGATGTCAAAGTTGCTCTGCCAGTAACTAACTCCAGTGATACGGCCGCACTTCAACTCGACATCGACAACATTCACACTTGGAGCACTATTAACAACCTTAACCTAAACGTTAGTAAATGCGTGGTCATGACCTACTCAAAAGCCATACAACCTATATATAACATCTATACTATGAATAATGAGCCCCTGAAACGCGTATTAACCGTACGTGATCTGGGTACTCACTTCGATCCACACCTTACATTTAACCAGCACATAATACAGACCTGCAACAAATCCCGAAAAAACTTAGGTTTTGTCTTGCGTCAGGCCAAAATCTTTAACAATCGTCAAGCCATAACCATACTGTACAACTCCTTCATTCGCAGTTTGCTAGAGACTAACAGCACAATCTGGAGCCCTCATGAAAAAGTGTATACACTGGTCGTCGAAAAGGTTCAGAAGTCTTTTATCCGCTACCTCTACCTAAAACTTTATGGTTATTACCCGTACATGTACCCAACACCATTTGTGCTGGGTATGGTGGGGTATCAAAGTTTAGAAGTAAGGAGAAATCTTAGTCTGGTAAAATATTTCATCCGCCTGATTCGTGGTACCCATTTTAATTCCTCCTTACTTCAGGACATCTCCTTTGACATCCCACTAGCCATTAGGCGCACACTTCGCCCTCGCCAACGTCCTCTCTTCAAAATACCTCTATCCATAACCCTTAAGACCAGTCCATTATACCTAGCCCTCACACATATCAACAACATTCTACTATATGATGAGTCCATAGATCTCTTCGCGAGTGCTGAACTGAGAATCCTAGACACTGCTACTCGATACCTGGAGTTCGTTGCCACTCCCAGTACAATTTCCGTGGATTAAATAAATTTAATTAATTGTGTTATTTGTTATTGATAATTCTATTCCAATTTATTCTAATTTTATCTATGCTTATGTAATACTATCTAATTTTATCTAATCTTGACCAATTTTGTTACATTTAATTTAATCTCATCTTTTGTCCAGTTGTTATTATGTGGTTTAACCAAATTTTATGATTGTATGACATGTGTAATTACTAATATTGTAATACTAATATTGACTAATAACTTGTATGTGTGGTGTAAACTGTAAGTATAAGTTGGTTATTAATAAATAAATAAATAAATAAATAAAGGGTTGTATTGATGATTTTAATGATTATAATTCTACTCGATACGGTCGCGAATCATATTTTGTTCATTATAAATTCTGAACTACGTGAAATACATGGGGAATTAAGTATTTCACGTAGTTCGGAGTTTGTGTTATTTTATTTAATATACAGTTCAACAACGTACAAACAAATAATGTGGTTTTCAGTTCTTGTTCAGTGTAAAACAGAAATGTTAACTAACTTTAATTACTGACTCTACATACATAATGAATGTTTTAACAAGCTCAAATGTACAATAGCTG
Source organism: Luperina nickerlii (assembly GCA_963855955.1). NCBI lineage: Eukaryota > Metazoa > Arthropoda > Insecta > Lepidoptera > Noctuidae > Luperina > Luperina nickerlii. Next base: position 18,775,821 of record OY979676.1, on the reverse strand, counting down.
TTCACAAAAATACACATATACGTTGGTGAAAAATGTTACACTTGAGAAATGTGACTCGCTCATATTTTTTGTGTGAAATTTTAAAACCCAGCTAACATTGTTACAGTTTGAGTGGGCCTGAATTTTGTGGTTAGTTAGTGGTTTTTTAAGCTAGTATTAATTTTGTTTGTCATCATGTGCCTAGCCTTTTCCCAACTATATTGGGTTCGGCTTCCAGCCTAACCGTATGCAGCTGAATATCAGTATTTTACATGGAGCGCCTGCATATCTGAGCTCCACAACCCAGTTACTGGGTAAAACAATACCCATTGTGTAATGTGAAATGGGTGTAGACTCATGTAGAATTATAAAGTATGTGTTTGGTTTTCGGCGAATTTATTTTTAATGTTTGTTTTAGGAATGATTGTTTAAATTTATAAAGTAAATGATTAAATTGTTTTTTTTTTTAATTTTTGAAGTGAAAACTTCTTTAGCGGCGCTGTGTACTTTTTTTGGAATGGGTAAAAACTTCTAAATTCGCGTCAGGTCACGTGACCCTGATCGAAAATTCGTAAGACGTAAAACGTAAGACAGCGCCATCTATGCACATCGGGAAGAACTACGAGGGCCTCGCGTACTAACTACGTAGTTCATCCAACAACGACGAGATGGCGCTGAACCACGGATATATAACTGACGACGAGCTCTATGCGAGCGGCTTGCTTCTCTTATCACTGCCGCGACCAACACCACGAACTGAAGTCTATCCTGTGTGCTTATTTGTAAATCTGAATAAATTCCTTTCACGAGAAGAATAAACCAGTCACTTTGGTCATCATACCTGATTTGCAAAAAACCCTATAAAATAAGGAACACACCTTAACACGCGTGTTTTGTTTATAAGACGATTCACAAAATACACTCGTAATTGTTCAAGTTTTCACTTCTGTCGGCACTACCGGAGTGCCAGTTTTTTTTTTTTTAGTAAATGGTAATTTGATCTTGAGTTAAAAGAGTCTACACGAGCGATAAGTCTTGATTACCAACGCAGTAAATTGACTGACTTATGCTTTTACCACGGCGTGGCATGCTGTATACATAATTATAGGTATATCTCTATCAACAAAATAAATATGTCTTGTACGTATAAAAGAAGCTAAGAAACAAACTCGACTTAAATAGAAAGACAGGAAAAAAAATCGCACGTCATTTTAAAAATCGTGATATCTCAACTCTATCCCAAAATCCTTGCTACCGTCCGTACTCCGGATTACGTTGAGTACCTACGTAAGCCGGGAACATATGTAACTGGAATATCCCTTGCATCACCTGCACGTTTGTAGGTTTTCTCAGCACTTACCTGGTTCTCATACAGCAACGCTTTAATCTAAGTTGTCTTGCAAGTAATACTTTGATATTACTACTGTTTCTTGGAGTACGGAGAAAATTAATTGAAGTTTGCAGCTCTTGTGATGTGAAGTTTATTATTTTTGAACTAGAATTGCTTTGTATTCGGAATATAATATTCTAGACTAGAGTAATCTAGAGAGCCGAAGAGTAATATCAGTGAAGTTAATTCGTATTTCTCATTAGAATAAAAATATTGGACAACACGAATGTGATAAACTAGAAACCGTTCTAGTTTTTCTTTAATAATTTTCTGTCTTCTACAAGCAGGATTAATTACACAACCGAGCATTTTCATTATTTTATTTAGATTCACACCTAACCAATATCAAGATTCTTCATGCTACAGTTAGCCTCGATCATAAAGCCCCAAGATTAATCTTGATGATAACAACAATCCACATTTTACACTCGACAAGACCGCACACAAAAGAACCTTTACACAAATATTTAATTATACTCGTACCAACCTGTTGTATTGAAATCTCTTTGTTCAGCGAACCGCTGCTCTTTTAAATCAATAATCGCCGGGATTTTACACGTTGCTGACGACCTAGATTTATTAATTGCACGTTGCATCCATCCCAGGCCGGGCCTGCCACGTGAGTGCTAGCTAAAACCGCCCGGTGCCGGTATGACCCGGTTAATAACCGCCGTGAACCGGTACGACCCGGTTAATAACCGCCGTGAACCGGTACGTACTGCTTTTGTTCGGTAATGAGTGAAATTATTTCGCTAAATTATTTTATCTTTTGATGGAAAGTGCAATAAGCATTGCAGTTTATTTTACTTGCGTTCTTTACACACGGTCGATTCTGTAAAAATCTCACCGTGAAAACTTAGGTGAAGTGAGTTTGTTTTTGCTAGGAATTGACACTATTGACAGCTTACTCCACGCTCACTTCACCTAAGTTTTCACGGTGAGATGGTTACAGAATCGCACTGCAGTTCACCTAAGTTTTTACTTTGAGATTTGACAGAATCTAGACTGTATTGCTATCGATAACTAGAATATATTTGACTTCTCTTACCGTACAATACCGGTATCTACTCAAATCATTTCGCATAAGATAGGTATTCCTACCTATCTGATACGACTTCAAACCATCTACAAATTACACTCGGAGAAAGGTCAAAATCGTTCCAGGACGTTGATTAACCAGTTTGAACCGCTTTTGTCCAGTAATCTCAGAAATTATTCCACATCGCTGACTAGTTCGTCCGACTGTCCGATTTCGAAGGACACCATTGAAAGGAGTCCGATATAATTTCCAGCTTTAGTTTAAATCCGTCTTAAATTGATTGTTTAATTAATCGCTGTCTGGTTTGGTGATCTTTGAGGGGGTTTAATTAAATTGTTTATTGTTTTGGATATAGGTACGGCAGCTAAACAATGAGGACTTGAGACTTCCACTGCTTATCGCGAGGTTAAAGCCAAAGGTGTATCGTGAGATGACTTATTAGATTGCAAAGGTATTTCTTTATGTTTATTTCAATTCAACCATAACATGAAAAATATATAAATAAAATATAAAAATATGTAAATAACATAATCTATGCGAATATGTATTTAAAATAATAATAATATGTACATTTTTATGAAAATATAAGCAAAATAAAAATAGGGCATCAAAAAATTCGTTCGCATCGCTGTCAACAGGAACATTGCCTAAAAGGCTGGCGGCATTGCCACGTTGTATGGCGATGCTAATTATTTGGCCAAGAAATAGGCCAGCCCTCTGGTCACGTGAAGAGTCGACTAACCGCTTGGCGATATCTCGAAAAACCAAGTGGGCACTCGAACCCCAGGGCCCTACAACCCCAAACAGCTCGAAGATATAACTCCCAATTATGTTGGAATATTTTCGCCGTTTGAGTTTTTCTGCACCACATTTCTTCATTAAAAATTCTTACAATACACAACTTGGCCTTCTCGTAAAATGTATTCAGATACCAAAATTGGATCCTTGAGAGCAGCCATCCAACTTTTGACTAATCACTAGGGAGATACTCAGATACCATCAGTCGGTAATGACAACCGAATCTCCTTTTTACCCGACTACTTCAGGAATAACAGAATTGCTTAATTTTAACGTGTCCCTAAACAAGTTCTATTTTTACCTTTAACAAAAATGTTATTATCAATGAATGAGTGTTTTACGGGCTCCCTATGCTTTTACTTACTAGGTATATTTTTGTACAGATGCTAGCACATCAAGCTACCCGAAACTGTCAAATTTTCCCAATCGACTTTGAACCTTATGCTTTGGCGATAAAGTTGAAAATATATTAAATAAATTTGACAGATTGTAGTAGCATGATGTGCTGGCGTTTGTACTACATCAACAACGCACGACGACATATCAAGCTATACATTTCTATACATACATATATAGCTATACATATCTGCATAATACTTAAAAATCCATAAATATTATAAATTCGAAAGTAACTCTGTCTGTCTGTCTGTGTGGTACCTTTTCACGCCTAAACCACTGAACGGATTTCGAAAAAATTTGGCAGAGAGATTGCATTCTGGGGAAGGACATTCACATATGATAGTTTTAATCGACATACCTTGCGGGTGAAGCCGCGAGCGGAAGCTAGTACTTAATAAATCATTATTAATGATGTATTGTCATTAGTATTATGATTAAATAAACATTTAGAAGTAGATATTGTTTATTTATTTATTTTTTTTATTATTTCTTAATGTGTTATTTATATCTCATCGGATACTGCACTGCACAGGTTGACGTTAGCTGTCGCTGAAACTAGCGCTGGGGCTCTGTCTCGCATAGGGTCGTAGCATTATGCTTAGCGATGGCCGTTTTGCGTTGATGTGACGTATGTTTTCCCCCAACTTTTTCTTATTTGTATTTGTATTATTTCTCTGCGCCATGTTTAAGAGTATTTTCTTTCTTTCTTTTTTTAACAATATTTATTCTTTTCTATTCTAAACTTTTAATGTGCGTGCCCGCAAATTAACTAATAATAATTCACCGAACTCTTTATACCAAATACTGTAACCTTATGGGTAACTACAGCTTTAAGCCGTGTGAGGTCGAAACGTTCGGGTCATGTGGCCCGAGTGCGCGTCCCCTTTTTAAGGAAATTTTTCGTCGGCTGGTCGACACTTCACGTGACCAGAGGGCTGGTTCGTTCTTTGGCCAAATAATTAGCATTGCCATTCAACGTGGCAATGCTGCCAGTCTTCTGGGCACGTTTTCGGATGACAGAATTGCGGACGAGTACTTCGACGCCTAAATTTCCTTTTGTTTTGTATTTTATATTTAGTTAGTCTTTTAATTTAGTACCAAGACCCCTCCGTGGCTAGGAAAGCGTTAGGCCGTTGGTCTCGGCTGTCACTGGATCTTTGACAGTCATTCCAGGTAATGAGAATCCCGAAAGTCTGGCAACCACTTTTACCAAAGGATATCGTGTTGTACCCAGTAACTGGGTTGAGGAGGTCAGATAGGCAGTCGCTTCATGTAAAATACTGGTATTCAGCTGCATCCGGTTAGACTGGATGCCAACCCCAACATAAAATCCAGTTGGAAAAAGGATAGGCAGAATCATCTGCCGTAGGTACTAAATTAAAAGACTTATCATCAGATAAGTCTTTTAATTTAGTAGGTACCTACGGTAAATAGTTAGTTATCTGTAGGTACATACATTTTAGTAGTTTCAATGACGATGTGTATAATTATGTGTTAATTAGTGTTGGTACCGTACTGATGTTATAAGGATATAGTTATCGCCGAGTGCGGGGTGATGTCATTCACACACGTTTGAAGAGATGCTCTGATTTGAATAGTAGGAATTTGAGCGTTAATTTGTTTGGGAATAGTGTAATCGAGGATGTATTTTGTTATGGTAATGGAAGGAAACTGACAAACCGTGAATGCTTTGTAGTTAGAAGAGTGAAGAAGGTTTAGGTTTAGGCTATACCTACGGCAACAACAAATACACAATTTGTGAATATTTCAATCCTATTACGATTCATGAGATTCAGCCCGCTGGCAGAGACTGGCGGGCAGTGGAGGCTTAGTAATAGGGTTCCGTTGGCACCCTTTAGGTACGGAACCCTAAAAAGAGGGTGTGTGCTTATGACCACACGATAGAATTTAGAACTTACGACTGGAGCCGAGTATAATATGTGATTCAGCGCCGAGTATACACGACTCAGCGTCACCGACCGACTGGAGCCGAGTATATACGATTCAGCGCCGAGTATACACGATTCAGCGTCACCGACCGACTGGAGCCGAGTGTATGCGATTCAAAGCCGAGTATACACGATTCAGCGTCACCGACCGACTGGAGCCGAGTATATGCGATTCAAAGCCGAGTATACACGATTCAGCGTCACCGACCGACTGGGAGCCGAGTATATGCGATTCAAAGCCGAGTATACACGATTCAGCGTCACCGACCGACTGGAGCCGAGTGTATGCGATTCAAAGCCGAGTATACACGATTCAGCGTTACCGACCGACTGGAGCCGAGTATACCCGTTTCAGCGTCACCGACCTGAGTTTAAAGGTTCAGTTTTATTCACTGTTTAGAATGAACGCTAAGTGCGCCTGAAGAAAGAAGTTTTCACTTCAAAAAAAGTCGCATAATTATATGCAGGGTCATTGACACACCACAGTATATTTAATGATTAAACGAACTTACCTGTAAGTGAAGTTCGATCATAATTATGTGAGGTGTTTCGTTCGAAGAGATTAGATATTACACTTGTAGTCACACATACAATGTCGCCACTAATGCACTCAGTTTAAAGACAAAAAAAAAAAAATAATATGTGGGTACACTGACCCCCATCCTATAGATTTATTGCGTTCGATTCATCATTTAGTTCAGAGCTAAGTAATACTATACTCATTTCACAATTTTGGGTGCTAAATTTGGGAGGGCGGGATGCTAATCTCTTCGAACGAAACACCTCACATAATTATGATCGAACTTCACTTACAGGTAAGTTCGTTTAATCATTAATTATGCTTCAGTGTTTCGTTCTCGAGATTAGATATTACACTTGTAGATATTGAGAGTAATTTGTGAAATGAATGCATTTGGGTGTTAGATAAATCAATGAATTATTTAAACAACAAAAGTATTAATCACGAATGATTATATAATTAGAGAGGCATTTAATTATATTTCTACATATCACAATTTATATAATTAAACCTAGGATAGGTTGTTACAAACAATCATATAAGTAATTTTTCAATTACCATCTAGTAAAATGCTTCTAGCAAATAGGTCTCTAGAATTAGTTGATATAGGTCTGTTGTAAAACTTGGCAAAAGTTGTAGATGTGCCAGACCAGCCGGCAGTTTTTCGAATCAAATCTAAATTGACACCCATCCTATGAGCACGAGAAGTACTAGCATGTCTAGTACTGTGAGCAGAAAATTCGGTAACATCGATTCCACTGACCTGTAAGGTACTCTTTATCCACCTACTTAGTGTTTGAGCACAAACGTTATTATGTGGTTTTTTGGTGCTAATAAACAGAAAAGTGTGATTACTTCGTAACGATTCGGTTATACGTAAGTAATTTACTAATAATTTAGCTGGGCATATTTCAGGTCTTTCCTGAAAGTATGGTAGAATAAGCATTGGCTGATTTGATTTTATACTAGATGTTTTTATCAAATCAGGAATCTTAATAGATATTTCATTAGATGATATACTAATATTTTCTACTTTAATTTTAGATAGGGTTTGGACCCTGTGGGCTGTAACAAGTGCAAGTAAAGTAGCCAATTTTCTTGAAATATTTTCGAACTGTAAGTTATCGTGGGGTACCCAGCTCGCTAGAGTCTCTATGACCAATGAGGTATCCCAGGTCGAGTCGTATTTGGGTAAGGGTGGGCGAAGTCTAAACAACCCTTTAAATAATCTTTGTACCCGATCATCTTTAGTGATATGATTACCTAAAAGAAAAGTCAGTGCTGACCTGCAACTGTTCAATGTACCATACCGAGCACCAGAATCAAATAAATCAGTAAAAAAGTAAATAATTTTTGGGATAGAGGCTGCATAAAGATTAATGTTGTTTTTCATACAAAATAGAAACCATTTTTTCAAACAACTATCGTATTGTTTGATAGAATTTTCCGATAGGGACGCTAACATGATGTGAACTGATGCTGGAGGAATACTTCTTCTTAGTAGAGATTCCCGCACAATACTCCGGCAACCAGGGTAATCCGCTTGTGTATCTGACGGTTGCTGGAATGAGATATTATTAATTCTTTAGAAGAATGGAATATCAAAGGTTTACTTTTTAATAGCTTAGTAAACAAGGGATACCACGGTTGTGACGGCCATACCGGGATGACAAGTATTCCTCTAGCTTTGTCCCTAATGATCTTCCTTAATGTTTTGAAAATGATTGCGAATGGAGGAAATCCATAGAAATACCATTCAGACCAACTTATTGAAAAAGTATTTATATTATATGCGTCAGGGTCTTTGTGCCATGATACATATCTATCACATTTTTTATTGATACGACTAGCGAATATATCTATATCTGGCTCGCCAAAAGATTGAACTAATTCTTGAAAGGCAAAGTCTGATAATTCCCATTCAATGTCGGGGTGAACTCGTCTCGATTCAGCATCGGCGATACTGTTCTCGATTGATGGGATGTATAGAGCAGAAACGAAAATGTTGCGAGCCTCACACCATTGCCATATACATTTAGTGAGTTTTGTTAAATGGGGAAACTGTACACCTCCCATTCGATTTATATAAGAAATCGCAGTCGTATTGTCTATTCTTAAAATAATTTGACAACTAAATAGTTTTTTAGAAAAGATTTTTAAACCGATAAACGCAGCCATTAGTTCTAAATAATTAATATGCTGTTTTCTTTCCTCCTGACTCCAAGTACCACTTGCGGTTTTTCCCTCACAAGCTACACCCCATCCCGTAGTTGAGGCGTCAGTCTGAATTTCTAATTCGTATTCATCGAATCTTATTTTGCAAACAGATTTATCGATGCAATTTATCCACCAATCAAAATCAGAACCTAGGGTAGACGATAAAGTCATGAACTTTTCATAATTAACATCGCCTTCAAGACTTAAGAATTTACATCGCTCAAACTCTTTAGTATAAAGCCAGCCATATTCAATGGCAGGACAAGCAGATGTTAAAAGTCCAACTAAGCGAGCAAAATCCCTAATTTTACATCTGCTGAGGTTTTTAAATTTTAACAACTCCTTCTTAATTTTCAGACGTTTTTCTAAAGGCAAGCTAATTTCCATTGTTTTAGAATCAATGATAAATCCTAATTATCTACATGAATTACAAGGAATCATACAACTTTTAGCTTCATTTATAATGAAGCCCAAGGAACAAAGAAATTTCTTTGTAATTTCCACATTAGCAATGCAATCGTTATAGCATTGTGATACAAGGCATAAATCATCAAGATAGATTGTTGACAGATTACCGGTACACCGCAATAATTTGACGACAGGTTTCATGATTTTAGTAAAAACGTAAGGTGCGGTATTGAGACCAAACGGCAGAACATTAAATTCGAATAAATTATCTTTCCATTTAAATCGCAAGTACTTTTTGGAATCTTCGTGAATTTTTATTAAAAAATATGCATCCTTAAGATCAATCGTTGACATAAAACAATCTTTTGAAATAAGTTTAATGATTGTACGAAGGTCTTCTAGTTTAAAATGCTCAGTATTTATAAACACATTCAAACTTTTAAAATTTAGAATAAGTCTAGTTTTACCGTTTGGTTTCGGTACCAAGAATATATTTGATATAAATTGACCGTCACAAGGTTGACATTTAGAAACAGCTCCAATAGAAAGTAAACTATCTATAGCCTGTTCAAATTCATATTCTTCAGAACGAGAATATTTTTTAAGGTGGTGGTATATTATTCTGAAATGGAGTGTGTGTAAAGGGAATGACATAACCCTTTATCCATGACAGTACAGTTTGATCCGATGTTATTTGTGACCATTGGTTATAGTAATGACAAAGCCTGCCGGCATAATTTACCGTGGTGTCTATTGACGGTTGCGGCTGTAGTTCGGACGTGACGATTTGGATGGCTGCACGTGCTGCTGCCTCGTCGAGGGTGCAGACTCCTTCGTTCTCCGAGGCGCCGTCGGTCTGCGGTACGGTGCTGGCTTCCAGTTTAAATTTCTGTTGGGTGGTGGAGGCTTTGGCTTGTTCGAAAAAGTCTTGGGCTGTGGACCAGATTTCAACTCGGCTCCTGACTTGTTTATGGCCTTAGCCGTTCGCAACGTCTCGGCGAGCTCTTGTCCAAAAAGTAAGCTATCAATTTTAGTCAGTTGCACCTGATCCTTTAAGTCCTTTTTTAACACAGCAAGTATGAAATTACGCCTGGTGACAGAATCATTATGTTGACAGTCGCACAAGATGCGCCCGGTATCTACAAGTAATTTTAATATGTTCGGATCTTTTGTCTCTTGAGACAAAACAATTGTAATAACTTGACTTAGACATGAAATAGCGCTAGCAATCTGCTTTTGTTTTATCTCGCTTCACTATAACGTCAGTGACTGCTGCCTTAATCTCAGGATTTAGGGATGGTGCGTCAATTAGCTTACAGTTGCCCGGAGGTAAATGAGAATCTAAAAGCTCCTTGCGGAGCTGTTTTGTCAAACCAGAAGTAGCTATGTATTCATAGCGTACGGCTAAATCCTTTTGGATGTTTTTGCCGAATGATGTAGTGGTTGATGGATCAGATCCCAATATTTCCATCACAGTTTCGTCTAACTCCTGATTATGATCTTCCTTTTCCATAACATTAGCATCATCAGCTGATAACTGGAGAAGAGGCTCTTGTGTCGCTTCAGGTCCTTTCGGACTATGCTGTGACTCCAAGCACGAAGCGCTAGTTGAAGGTAGCGGTTCGTCAAAGTTCACCGGTAGGCCTTCGCTATTCTCCGATTCCATAATTGTGTTATCTGTAATCGGAAATTATGAAAAGCTGTAGGTACTTTTTCAATAGGAAAATGAACCTTATTTGTATCGTGCTAACAATATTCGTAACGATATAGTCGTTTTGTACTTAAAGAACAAAATCAGTGTTTATGTAGGTATTCGTCTTTTTATTTTGAATCCGACCCACAATTTTAAATAAATTACGGGTAAGATGAACTCATAAGCGTTGCATCGTAAACCCGAATTGAATGAATACCAATTATTTTGTGGTTACAGTTACCTGAACAGATAACACGACTTATTTATATACGTGATTAGGTGTAGGTAGGTACCTACAGATAACAGCGGGTAAGATGAACTCAAGGCGTTACATCGTGAACCCGAGTTTGAAAAAGGATAAGATGCAACTCGTGCGTAGCATCGTTAATCCATTAATCACCAATATAAAAGTAATTAAAGATACCTTGAGGTGTTGACAACATTGGCTCAGAATCTGAAGATAATGAAGATCTACGGCGTCCTTTTAACAATTTCCTTTCCAACTTCTTAATTTTCTTCTTAATGTAACTATATGAATCCTTATCATCACGTTTCCTCTTCGGCATTTTGGTTTATGAGCACTAAGAACACTAAATTGCCGAAAAAACACTAGAACGCAAATAAGAAATACAAAGTGGCGGAGCACTGGAATGTGAATGATGAATCGAACGCAATAAATCTATAGGATGGGGGTCAGTGTACCCACATATTTTTTTTTTTTTTTTGTCTTTAAACTGAGTGCATTAGTGGCGACATTGTATGTGTGACTACAAGTGTAATATCTAATCTCGAGAACGAAACACTGAAGCATAATTCAGTAGGTGCATAATATACTTTTTAACTGTTCACAGATGTGTCGGCGACAACAAATTTCAACTGCCAACACAATTTGATTGATGGACGGCTGTATAGATTTTTATGGACGACTGAAAATGTACCTATACGTGAATAGGTTTATGTGATATTTTGCGTTCAGATCGAGTGTCATCGTTATTTTTTTCACTTTGTAGTGTTTTTTTTTTGAAGTCGGTTGTTTTTTTTTGTAAAAAAGTTTTTTCTTGTGCCGATCCCTACGCTCCTGTGTCAGTCTCATTGGAACTCCTTACCCCCGTTTTCCGGCCGTAGTGATTATTGCCTGAAAGAAAACGGTTAAATTAGTGTGATTGTTTAATGTATGTATATATTCGAACATCTAATAATTCTCATTTTGCGTTCTTAAAAATATTATTGAACACTAATATAATGATTGCGCGGTTTGTCACAGTTCTAACCTAAACCGTTTGTTCGGGGTACCCTAGCTTGGTTACTGCGACCAACTGTGAGAAATGTCCAGAAAGTTAAAAAGAGGATCAATTATTTAAAAAAGTGTGCATCATTAGAAACGCACATTAAAAAAAAGTGTCCCTCATTATAAGGTCAATTAGTTTTTAGAGTTAAGTTGAATATTTCTCGAAAAATATCCTTCTATTTTCAAAGAAACTAACAAACCAATCAAGTTCGCTAATCAACAAAAAAAAACCTCTTTGTGTCAACCCGTAACTGTCAAACGTGACCCAAAAACGTCAAAACCAATAACACTTGGTCTTCTTCCAATAATATTGACTTATCACCGAGCCCTGTTTGCTACAGGGCACCCCGGAAGTCGCCATTACAGAAATCAATCGAAGATGTTCGCACATTTATTTTAAGAGCTAAGTACAATATTTTTGGAGAGGGAAAACCTTTATTTACTACTTCATACATTTCATTTTCATACCATCTGTTTGTAATGTATATTTTATTTCTTATTTTGATTGTTGTTTTTATTTATATCTAATCGTATACTGCTCTGTCTGACGTCATCACGTCAACGCCGGCTGCTACCCAAATGCTATTGGTAATAAAATTGTCCTTATTACCCGACTGCGCCAGAAGGAGGGTTATGTTTTTCGAGTGTATGTATGTAGGTATATATGTATATTTTTTTGGCACGCTCTGTAGCTTAAACTGCTTGATCGATTTCAGCTTGAGAGGTAACAACACATAAACGCACTCATAAACGGACTTACGCATACGCAATGGAAAAAAATGTATTTTGTGGAAATTGCGGCTCTGCTGGTGGTCCCATGTTGTTGAAAGATGAACAGATTCGTGCACTAGATACTAGTCACGTTTTATAGTAACGCCGTTCAAGCGCGCGCTGTTTCTATTTTTACATTAATACACACAAACATTTTATCTCATTCCAAAACCAATGCTAGGAATACAGGTACAGACGCCAGCACATCAACCTACCCGAAACTGTCAACTTTTCCCAATCAACTTTGAACCTTATGCTTTAGCGATAAAGTTGAAAATCTATTAAAGAAATTTGACAGATTGTAGTAGCTTGATGTGCTGGCGTCTGTACGTATGTTAATTAGATTCTATAATTTTAAACGTTGCAATTACATACACTAGGCTTTAGGAAAAAACTGCATAGATACCTAATCATCCAGGTAGGTACAAAAAATAGTTAAATGTGTTATGTTATTGTTTTTTAGTTTCTTAAAAATCACTCGGAGCTGTGAAAAACTATAACTAATATTCGTTGTTATGGTTCGATTATAACCTCAAAATGTGATACTTTTTTTTTAAATATATAGGTATCTATTCTGCAGCTAGTCCGCTATAAAAATAAGATCTTATAGGAGTTTACTAATGCTCGACAATACAACACATAATTTTCAGATGTTTTTGGTTCCAGGGCGAACAATGTATGGGCGCAGAGCAATGTCCTTTGGCACACATATAGCTATTATGATGTAGGCGTGCGATAAGAAGGGATTATCCAAAACTCACACCCTAAGGGGGTGAAGAGGGGTGTGTGAAATTAAACTCAGATCTTTAAACGGGAATAGTTATCATTATAAATATTAAATGTTATTAAACTAATATGATACCTACTTTTAAAATTAATTCCAACTCTTTAAATATACGTAACGGATTAAGTCTAGCAGTCCCTACTTATTGCAATCCGTCCAAAATAGATCTATTGTTAGGGGTTGATCATTTTTGGGATTTATTAATCGAAGGCAGAATTCGCTTAAGTAATGGACCTCATCTCCAAAATACCAAGCTAGGATGGATATGGATAGTCGCTGGCCCCATTCACTTTGAATTAGGCGCATTATTCCTGTTCAATGTAACTTTACTCAAACTTTAGAAATTGGGGAACAGTTAAGAAAATTTTGGGAGATAGAGGAAGTGTCATGGCAAAATAATAACTTTTATTCACAGGAAGAATAAGCCTGTGAGAAATTATTTATAGACACAACTAAACGTTTTTCAGTTTATTTTAACTTAAGTTTTATACCGCAGTCGGGTTTTTTATTTTTTAAATAACTTTTTTGGACAAGGATACGAGGCAAATTACCCAAGCCTCAAATTATAGAACACAATATAAATTAAAACTATATTCATTTCAGACAAAATCATACATAAAGTCGCATTTACACAATGCAAGTTTCATGTCTGTGGCATATAATAAAATCGAAGCACCCAATGCCTTGCATCGCCTAAACATTGTTTAGACGGTGCAACTTTTATTGTTGCTTCAATTTATGGTATGCAACAAATTTATGGCAATGAAATCTCCCCGTGTAAATCAGGCTTAACATAAAAATGTGCAAAATATAGGATAGAAAATGGAAATGGAATAATGTAATGTGGTGGTGCAACGAATGGATTGAAATGTTTATTAGCGCTACTCTCAAAACGATGTAGGAAAACATAGTGAGGAAACACATACGGACACAAGACACATCTACCGTCCCGCATTGACCCCGTGTGGTGGATTACGGCCCACTCCCTCTCACTGAGAGGAGGCCTGTGTCTCAGCAGAGGGAACATTATAGGCGATTATTAGAGAGTTGTTACTAAATAATCTTTAACAACACAAAGTACTGGCTTTTTTCTTTTCTTTTTTTTTTCAGGATGGGAAATCATCAAATGACCCCTCCCGCTCTGGGTGGAGCGGAAGGGAGTGTCGGACTCTTACTGACTAAAACCCACCCGTGTTCCTTCCTTAGCCCTTTATGTTCCGGGCCAGCGGTAACCCTTTCGGACAATCCCGCTGACCACAAAGTACTGGCTGGCTACACAATCAATAAATACAGCAATGCTAGGAATATTTTATAAAGCCTTAAAATTAAGTCAGGCCCAGAGGCATAGCGAACCTGAATTAAACCGGGTATCATCCGGTAATTTCGCAAAGCAATTGAGTATCGGAATCAATTCCGTTTATCCTATTAAGTGCGTTATTCGCAATAATATCGGGATAACTTCTCCCATGTATTAGTACTTCGAGTGGTGAAATTCTGAATTGTTGTTCTTGTAAAGTTTCGATAGGTTGTTCAAATATTTAGTGTTGTTTTAAGGCTCCTACAAACAGGCGCGACATGCGATATAATCGCGCGCGACACCGCTAATGCACCCCTCGTTGCGCGACTTGCGGTGCCTTTGTGTCGCGTGTCGTGTCGCGCCTGTTTGAAGGAGCCTTTAAAGTTTCGATTGTTCGCGAGTAATTGTGAATAGCACGTGGCGTTCGCATGTTTCTCAAACATGGTCTTTGACAATTCAGCAGAGGTTCACGTGCGAGGTTTGCCAGAGAGCTATGGAACGGAGTATTCTGGGTATTAAACTTGTAAACCGGGTTAAGAATACAACAATCCGTTCCATCACTAAAAAAACAGATGTCACTCGGAAAACTTGTGGCTAAGTTATAACAGCTGCACGGGTCGATCGATCAGGTTAAGCTTTGATTGCCGCGGTTGGTCCATGGATGGGTGACCATCTTCACATACCAAGACCCTGCATGTGTGCCTCGGAAAGCACGTTAAGCCGTTGGTCCCGGCTGTCATTCGTGGATCTTTGACAGTCGTTACGGGTCGTCAGAATCCCGAAAATCTGACAACCAGTTACTGAGTATACGATACTTACCAAGGGGTATCGTATCCCGTGGTCGCATGCCGCTGTACTAACATACAAAGCTATGGTAGCATGCGACCACGGGAACTTACTGTCTTGTTTCATCCTTTTCAGTAGACGGGTTTTAGATTCATTTTTTTCACCTAATTCAGGAATTATCATTTTGCTATTTTTCGTATTTTGATATTTTTCATTAAATTGCTTTTTAATTATTAAAATGAACCATTATAATGCCGCAAGAATCATCATCATCATCATTAGTAATACGTGGCACGAGGCATAAATATAAACCAATAGCCAAGTTAAGGCTCTTTCATGCAGGCGCGACACGCGATAAAATCGCGCGTGACACAAAGGCACCGCAAGTCGCGCAACGAGCGGTGCCTTTGTGTCGCGCGCGATTATATCGCGTGTTGCGCCTGTTTGTAGGAGCCTTTATTCGGCTTCAATGATGGAGCAGCCCTACCTAGACAGGACTGATGTGGATGCGGCCAACGAACTGAGAAGACGTCGATTACAATAAATCGCGATAGATAAGTAAACTTGATTTATTCGTTAAGGGGCTTACATGACCTAAAGCGCGGTCACTGTCGGACTGCATAGAAAAGAAAGAGAAGCACGATGACACAACTCTGGTAATTTATTGCAAAATATGAAGCAATTATCTATTTACAAAAAATCTATTGTTTGGACTAAAAAATTAAAACGCTAGTACTTTAGTATGTTGCTTGTAGAATAATCTGACAAAAAATCATAATGATTAGTATGGTTTTTATTGTAAAAATAAAGTTTTTAGAGGTATCGTCATGGTTTTTTTCTATCGTATCAAATTAGTTGTATAATGTTTTCAACACACTAGGTACCTAGCATATATCCTGAAGAATATCATATATTTTTCTGATTTTGTTTACTGTAGTCAATCATATACTTTTATTGTTTCTAAAACTTGCGTTTTTTGTGTTTAGGTCCTGTAAGCCCCTTAAAAAATAAAATAAAGGTGTGAATGTAGCGAACTGGGGTGCGATTAAATTACGCAAGCGGACCGTGCCGATGTGTCAGTTATTACAAATCGAAGGTAGGTTGTATTTACCGACTACAGTCCGTAACCCAATGTTTTATGTAAACAAGGTGCCATGTAAATGTTGCTACGCAGTTCGGTACAACCGCGGAATTAGGAGCTACGACCCTTGAAAACCTTTTGTTTCTGCGTTCGTTAGCGCTTTGAAGGTTTTTATGTTACTTTGGATACTTCATAGGGACATTTCTGATGATATTCATAATATGTGCTTTTATTTACTTTGCGCTAAACGCGTACCGCAAGGGTTGTATCGAGGTGGCGCTAGAAAAGGATGCATGGAAGAATATGGGGGAAGCGTTTGCTCAGCAGTGGGACAGTGTAAACTAAATAAAAAAATATTTTGCAAAACTACGAAGCCGTTGACCATCATCATTCCAGTTCAGGATTTTTCCTGTTTTTCACATTTCCAATCCCTACGGCGCTAGTTTATTTCATTCCAAACCAAACTCCGCAAAAAACGTCAGCAAACATTATTTTTTTTATACACATTTGAATTCCAAACCACGTGACATTACTGCGGTAGCATATTTTCCATTGGAATATAAAAAGTTTGCAAACGTTCTTTTTTCAAAAAATAGCGCGCGCACATCTACCATTTTGTTTTTCCTTGGTTCCAACGTCACGGTCGCAGTTGCTTTGTTCCTGTTAATTTCCGTCGCGGAAGGCCCCCGTAGCGCAACCTTTACCGATCGATGCGATTTTTTTCTGTGACGGTTCATTAGATCTGCGGAGTTTGAGGAAAAGTAAATAATTCCTGTTTTTGGGGTTTTTCGACGTAATTTGTTATAACTGATGCTGTTTGAAGTGAAGAATTTGGTATTGATTGTAAGTTATTTGATTCACTAAGGACTCACAGTTTTATTTACGAGTAAATGCTTTTTTTGGCCAGTTATCTACCAAGAAATGATCAAATCTAAAGTCTAAATTAAAAATATATTAAAAACTAAGTGTAAACTTTATATCATCTAAACCTTCTCATGCTGATCCTTGTAACTGGATAAACCTCGAACATCCTCTATGACAGACATACAGGATGTCCTAGTTCAGGGGTCGAGACCTCATTGATATAACGTGTACCTACTGAAGTTTAGAAATAAAATTGGTATTACTATTACAAAATACGTGGGACACTCAGAAAGTTTTGTGAAAATAAAAATAAATGTTCTATAAGTAAATACATATTTTTTATTTAATCTTTTCAAAGTACTCTCCACTAGCCTCTATACAAAGTTTCATGCGTCTGAACCATTTGGTAGTATACTATTAAGCGTTGATGCTTCTTTGGTTCACCAAGTAACTAGTGAAATTGAAAAAACTTGCGATCAAAATATTCCCCCCGCTTCTAGATCCCTTTACTTTGGTAGGCATTGATTCGTTTAGAAACACCCAAACCGTCGAATGGCGCTTCGTTTCTGGATCGTATTGATAAATCCAAGACTCATCACCTGTAACGATGTCGTAAACACGCCGAGACGAGCCTGCTTCAAAATTGTTTATCATATCACGGCACCATTCCACCGGGGCCTGCTTCTGAGCATCGGTGAGGTTGTGCGGCACCCAGCTTGAAACTATCCTCCTCACGCGAAGATGCACGTGTAGAATTTCGTGAAGGCTTCCCGATCCAACCTGCAGTATGTGCTGAATCTCTTGATACGTAACTCGCCTATTGTCTTAAATTAAATTTTTCACTGCTAGCACGTTTTCTTCCGTAACAGCCGTCAAAGGGCGACCACTTATTTCTTCATTCCCCAAAGTTAGTCGACCGCGCTTGAATTCGCTAGACCAACGATACACGGTTGCCTTAGAAGGGCCTTCATTCATGAATGCCATTTGAAATCTATCGTACGATTCGTCCGGTTTCAGGCGATACTTGAAATCGTAAAAAATCTTAGCGTGAAAATGTTCCCCGCGCAAATCCATTTTTTAATGAGACACGATTATTTAAATTAGCTCGCAAACAATGTGGTGGGTAATTTTGAAATTGGAACGTACCTATTTTTACTTACAAATAATCATATTTTCAAAATAGATTATAACTGGCCAGTCTCTCATACATAAAAACATTTTTTCGCAATACTTTCTGAGTGACCTCATGGCCAGGTATCTGTCAACAAAAATGATACCCTTAAAAACCATTGATCTATATTAAAATATATCGCAATGCTCAAAATTATTAATATTTGAACGAGTTGGTACTTTACCAACTCGTTCAAATATTAATAATTTTGTTTGAAACTCCATAAAAGCGTAAACTCGGCGCATGAAGTACCAGGTAGTCAGAAAATAAAGGACAAATTATTTTCATTTCCCCATCAACCTGTGGCCTATTTTGCAAGGAGAATGAACTGAAACTTCATTATGTACATAAATATGGAGTATTTTATGTTGGAAGGCAAAAAATACTAGGTTTCGATCGAAAAAAAATACGGTTCGGAACCCATAATTAAGTTTGGAAGTCTTAGATATTTTGTAAAAAATAAAGACTTAAGATATACTATGAGTAGGCTTTAAGACTATATTTTTTTCAATGAAATTAAGCTTCAGGGAGAAAGAAAATATATGAGTTTCATAAAAAACTTTGCATATTCTGATACTTTAGAAATTTACAAATATTTTTCTTATTTTTGAATCATTGAGACTTTTATCATTTCTAACGTGACGATATTATCGTGAACGTCCCAGTCCATTAAATGTATGGAAATATTTACGTGCTCGTTCTAACATTATTGTGGGAGGAAATTTAAAAGCGTCTGTACATATATTTCTATGTGTTATCGTGACGCCGTGACGTGCACGTCGACGTCTACGATAGTATACATCACGTTAGAAATTATATCCTACCTATAAGTATGCAATGTTATTATGTCTATGGAATTTCGTTTTTATTCCCCCATAATGCACCATATATCAACAAAGAGGCAATTATGTTTTCATCAATCACGTGAACCATCCAGCTATGGGTTCTTTTCTCCGTTCACCCTTATCGTCTTTTCCGTGAAAGTAGATGATATGATACCTGAAAAAATACTTTTTCACGGGGAATCCAGTACCCTAATGACAATCTGAATCATTTTGAGGGATATTGCGAATCCATTGTTTCATATGTTCGAAAAAAATGTCTGCTCAACAACGTAAATAACGCATTGGATATTGTTGAACTTTCAAAATGAAAGCCAGTCCTACTGTTAGCGTGTTACGCAATTACCACGCTGTAAGGTTTACAGGTTTTTTGTTTGTGGTTTTGTTGTTATGAAGATATTTCTTTGTGTGTGTTTTGTTTGTTATTTTTATTTACTGGTTGAAATATGGAATGAGGTCCAAATTAAAAAAGATTATAACCTTGTCGAATTCAGAAAATTCCAAAATTCAAGGTACAGGCGCCAGCACATCAAGCTATTACAATCTGTCAAATTTCTTTAATAGATCTTCAATTTTATCGCCAAAGCATAAGGTTCAAAGTTGATTTCAAAAACTTGACAGTTTCGGGTAGCTTGATGTGCTGGCGTCTGTACAATTTTGTAGTCTTAAGGCGGAAAGGTAAGCTTTTTTTAACAAGCTGAGCTTTAAGACTGCGAAATCATAAAAATCTTCAAAAAACGCGCACATCAAACCGCCAAAAACCACTTCCAATTTTTTTCCAATTTATAAAAGCATATCTTTCATCAAAATGGAGGCAATGGAGTGGAAAAATGTGATTAATAGAAAAAATCTATTGAAAAAGACCAATATTTTGCGACCAAACCGACAGACGGACGGTCGATCGCATTAGCGAGACGGTTCTGAACCATTGGAGCGTGGACTCTGCCCGTCCGGAATTAGGTTAGATTGTATATGTATATATTAGTTTTTTATGCTAGTTCAATTGGTACCTACGTGTAATCTAGCTGCTGGCTTTTGGGTTGATGGGAAGCTTTTTTTCTGGTAAATAGGTTAGATAATTAGGCATCTAACAAAATGTCCTTCCCCGGGATGCAATCTATCACTTTGCCAAATTTTATCGAAATCCGTTCAGTGGTTTAGGCGTGAAAAGGTAACATACAGACAGACAGGCAGATAGACAGAGTTACTTTCGAATTTATAATATTAAGTATGGATATACGCTACTTACGAGGAGCGTTCAATGTATTCTCGGTATCGGCATGAAAAAAAAAGACGATTTATTACATCTCGAAATTAACTTTTCTATATCCTGTAAAAAATAACTTTCCTCTTTCTCTAAAAAATGCGCATTTTTGCCGCCTTATGCTCTTCATCGTTGGAAAATCGTTTCCCACGAAGGTCTTTTTTCAAATTAGGGAAAAAACAATAATCACTCGGGGATAGGTCCGGGCTATAGGGTGGGTGGTTAATTTCTTCGAACCCATATAATCTCGCACAGCAGCGTTGGAAACACGCGCCGTGTGGACCGGGGCGTTTGTCGTGAAGAACCAACATACCGGTGGTCAGTTTACCCCGGACTAACAAAGAGGTGGGTCATCTCTGTTATCATTTTGATCTTCATTCGAGCATACTCCAGCATAAGCTTTTCACCTTTTTTTACGTTTTCTTTGTGTATTTTTGTGCCGGCTAATCTCCGAAACAGCTGAACTTATTTTGATGTAATGTGGTACTTTGAAACCTGGGGAAGGACAGGCTATATTTTTATCGACATACAACGCGGGCGAAGCCGCGGGCAACAGCCAGTCTTATTATTAAATTTATAGGTGATGTGTCTAACTGATAAAATCATTCATCTTTGTTGTTGAGCTTCTTGTATCGTGTGTTTCAATATGTTGCTCCTTTTAAATAGATTAATTACCTAATCTTTCTGAATTCAGAACGAATAAATCCAATATAGAAAACTGGCTGGTCAATTTAAAAACAATAACATCGTTGTCATAATCATGAGATATGAATCAAAACCAATTCCAAAGCGATATAGACTCATAACAGTCCATAAAGATAATCACTCTATCAATCGTTTTGACATTAGCAATCATTGTAATGTTTCAATTCAAACTATATTTCGACCACGTTTCGTGATTTTCCGGACAATCGCCGCAATTCACCAGCGTATTACTTAGTGATGTCAAACCGCGGGACAAGTCCATCATCGCGGGATCCCGGTTTTTAAGGGACGGATTAATTTTAAGGGTATCCTGTCTTGGCAGCCTGTAGGCGATTGACCCTTCTCAAACAACGCCATTGTCTTAAACTAATATTTTTATTTTAGGAAGAAGTTTTTATTTTATGTTATTACTTATTTTGTGGAGTGATGATAGGAACATCTGGCGTCATCTGGGCGTAGATTGAATATACTTAGATTAAGATTTAGAGTAATATATACTACAATTTAATTCATTCATATTACTATGATTTTTATTGATTTTGATTAATGCGAGTGATATTTTATTAAGATTTTGAATAATACAGTGTGCATACAGAATGTACATTCTGATTAATTCAGATTTCGTCAGAGTATATTCCCCTGAATAATTTGACAACCATTTTTCACCCACCCGCACTTAAATCCCGTGCTATCCCAGTAAAATGCCGTCACATTGACAGCACTATTGAATGGACATTTATGACATGGGGCAAAGTGGTCCGATTTACCGTCAGAACACGGTATTCCATGTGGTTTGATTAATGTGCCATCTACATCGGATTTCAGTTTATTTTACCTGAGCTAAGCCACCCGGGGTTATTTTATTGATTTTTAAACATTTTCTCTTTTGTGAAGTACATCCTTTGTGTGGTCAGTTGATGATGGGTGATGGTGGGTGTTGGTGGGTGATTTTAGTGTGATGTAAGGTATTTGTTAATCGTGTAGGAGATTTTGTGGCTGTTTCGATCGTCGGATTTGTTAAGTCTTTATAGTTGAAAACCCTGGAGATTATGTGGGTTTTTTTTATTTTTATGTAGGAGATCATTCAAAAATATATATTCCGCTTTCTTTATTTTAAATTTATTTTAATATTGTATATTTTGGTTGTATTTTTCGATGTACGCATATATACGGGTGCTTTTTATCGTATTAAGCTTTGTACAGACTGACGCAACGCGCTAGAGCGTTCAATCTTGTAGATAGCGCCTATCCTGGCACTGAAGCTTGAGCATAGCATATATAGAGCATAGCTTGAGCATGTCATCAATACAACTCTCTAAGACCACGTAAGTCCAAAGAATGATGATTTCATGAAACAGTTATTCTTTGGACTTACGTGGTCTTACAGAGTTGTGTTGATGACATTGATGATTATAATTCTGTAAACACATATTTCTTACGGCCGCGATTCATATATTAATTAACGTACAACTTAATACTGACCAGCAAATTCCAAAAAACCTAAAAAAAATTGAATTTCGCGGGCTACCCTGGCGCTTTCGCCTTAACAGATTCCCGTTAAAACTGATACGGAGATTCGATTTGTCAGGCTTTCCGATTGATTCGATTTGATTTATTAATCGCTAAGACGGGTTAAGGGTAGGGTTCCATTGTTCTCAAAATAGATAGTTTAAAACCGTTGTTTGATTTCGTCCGGGGTATCCGTGAAGTTATTGTGGGGTGAAATTAAAGGATAACAAGCGGCCATTTTGTTTGTAATTTGGGGGTTGATGAATAGGTATTATTTGTACAGGGGAACTACTAAAGTTTCCTTTTATGATGGCCTTAAATTTTGCTACTGTTACGTTATCAGATACAAATTCTGTTGGTTGCTATGCAAATATTTTCTCTTAAACCTTCGGCTCCTTAGTGAAGGAGGATAAAAGGTGTACAGCATCGTTAATGTGTCAGTTTGATAAATTAATAGAACATAAAATTACAGATATAAATGTAGAAATTCTACATAGGGTGACAACGACAATAGGCGGTCTTATCGCTAAATGTGATATAAGTACAAGCAATTACCTACATATTTTAGCTCAAAATGATGGTCCTGATGCTCTTAATTATAGGTAGGTCTTTATATCTTTTGACATACCTATATAACGTGAAGTTACAGTCTAAGAAAAAATCGCAAAACACCAGTCTGATAACACATCGCGATCAAATCCGTTCTAAACAAATTCTCGTCTAAATATTTTCGCTCGGCACACGAGGCTCCCGGTTCAGTAGGCCGGTTCAAAGCGGTAGATATAGCACCTAGCTATAACCGTACCTCTGACGTCATTCATAACGTACGTGGGTTTATGAAGCCTGTTTCGGATCTTGATGTTTTGTACTGAATATTGCTTGTTTACGTTGTTTTGTCGTGCAATAAGGTCCTACAGGTGTAGGTGGCTAAATTGTGACGTATGTCGTATTGTCGACTCTCTCCTTTCACATCAAGACTTGATCCACAGGCTTATTCCAATTTGTAAGACAATGGATTAAGCCTGTGGATCAAGGCTTGATGTGTAAGGTATCACTGACAATTGTCCTTTTTTGTAAACTTTCCATCTTCCCCCTCCATCTTCTTTCCTGTATTATGAATGGAAAGTTTGTTGTTGTTGTCTCTTGCTGCAAATAGGCAGACGCTCCAAGTAATATACTGGTATTCAGCTGCATTCGGTTAGACTGGAAGCCGATCCCAATATAGTTGACAAAAGGACTGGCAGATTTTTCGATTGAATTGATTTCCTTAATGTTTTAGCGACAAGTATCTATACCTACTTAACTTTATTTTGTGTGATCTTTTCCCACCGACAAATCGAGAATACGGTTTTGTGGGGCATTTTTGAAATAATATATATAAAAATTAATTAATGAATAAAAATAACAAAATGATATCCTAATTTAACTAAAACTATTCACAAACTAAAATATATACCCAAGAGACTGGCGGCATTACCTCGTTGTATGGCAATGCTTAGCCTCTGGCCAAGATAAAAGCCAGCCCTTGGGTCACGGGAAGTGTCAATCAGCCGTTTCGAAATTTCTCGATGAGCACTCAGATCCCACGGCCTGAGGGATTCAACCCCAAACGGCCCGAAAATATCATTACCAATAAGGTTATTGTTTAATTAAAATACTGCTGCAGTGTTTGATTTCACAAAACTGTATACCTATTATTCCATAAAGATTAGGTCTGACCACACCTTAGTCAAAATATGTGGCTTGGCCGTTTCGCTACCATCACATGGGCGTAAGGTGAAAAATTTATTCACTGTTCATTACTTTTCTGTTATTCAATAGTTCTTGTAGTAACGAAACGGCCAAGCCTCATATTTTGACTGAGGTGTAGAGTTTGTTAAGTTAGGGCTTGTAGAGTTTATATATAACATGAGATCTGATAACTTTTTGACGGTTCGAGCCATATGTGGTCTCCTCGTCTTGGCAACATTTTACATGAAAATGTTTTTGGTGGGATGTCATATTTCTAGTTTTAATACATTTCCCTAGATGAGTTGTAATGCCAATGTATTAAAATGAAAGATTCACTTTTCATTTCTATAAAAATATAAAAAAATGTTTATTTAAAAATAAATAAGTAGCAAGTTCGCTGTACAAAAAATAGTTCCCGATTTGTACGTTTTTTTAGCATTTCTACGAACAATATCGCCTTGGAAAGCTGGAGGAGGCCTATTACCGTTCTGAATACGTACCGAGGGAGTCAATTCCATTACTGAATGCCTATTCCTTTCACAATTTGCATCTAAACATCACGTATTTGTATTGAACTCGGAACGCCTTAGAGGATGGATCAGGGATGGCCAACATTTTTTATTGTTAGTCTCATATGTTATGAATGCTGCATAAATCAGCTTATAATGTTTCCATTGCTGGGACACAGGCCTCTTCTCGTGAGTGGGCCGTAATCTAGCACGCGGGTCCAGTGCGTGTTGGTTGAATGCCGCTATAGATACGAAATTTCAACGCCAAAAGTAAAAAGAACTGTGGTTCTGCCCATACAGTGATTTGTTACTTGTCTGAACGATAAACCTTGTATAAAAGAGATATACAGGGTGTAAAAAGATCAATTACATAGCCATTATCAACACTTTCTGTCATCAAACTAAGTGACATTGAGCAGAAATAATTGCTGGGAAACTACTTTTATTTTTGCTGTGAAAATCGCTGTTCTTGGCAGTGCGAAATTTAACTCACGTGAAACATTGTTGCATGCAACGGTACAAGAGTCGTAGGGGTATTTTTTTAGATATAAAGTAATAACGTTTAAAATTTGGTTACGTGAAAAAAGTTGGAACATTAACCTCCAATATCTCCGTAACCAAAAGGTTATCCGAGTATGTTCCAATACAAAAATATGATCAAAATGGCGGGGATCATAAGTGAATCTAGGCTTCGTTAAGAATCTTTTTACACCTTTTATTAATAAAATACGCAAATAATTTAGTATAGAGGCTGCCGATGAAGAAATATCGTTAAAAAAAAAGAAACTCCTTACGATCTTTAGGGCGGAAAGCCAATCGCTGAGCCGCTGCTCTAATTGGGTCGTAAAATTCTTCGTCTAATCCTATTTAATGAAAGGTATCATTGGGGATGCTTTAGCTACCCGATCGTTCCTGTTTTTACTTTCTTTGCATCTTGTGCTTTACTTTTATGCAAGCTGGAAATAGGCCTAGCTGATGGCAATAGGCTGGCCCCCCTACACCCCGGGGGGTGTAGGGCCCTCGCCCCCCTATTACATGGGATTAAACCTAACTAGGATTCGATGGTCTAGTGGTCGCAAGCGCTACAGCTGAGCATGTCCTGGGTTCGATTCCTGGATCAGGCTAAGTGTTATTTGTTTTTTTCATCAGTAATTTTTCAGTAACAGCCTGGAGTCTGGAATTGTGCCCTTTTAAAGGCTCGCCCCCAATTATATGGAACTTCATAACTTGCGAAATATGGGAGTACTATAGGTACTCTGCCTAACCTGTCGCGGAATACAGGCGTAATGTTATGTTGTATGGAGACAAAATAAATAATTTCAATAAACAAAAATTGCTTGCACCTTTGCAAAACTTTCCTGGCATGGTGGTCTATAATGTACAGACTACTACAATCAATCAAGACTACAATCTGTCAAATTTCTTTAATAGATTTTCAACTTTATCGCTAAAGCATAAGGTTCCAAGTTTATTGGGAAAATTTGACAGTTTCGGGTAGCTTGATTTGCTGGCGTCTGTACTTATTCCAGCACTAATAAATAGCGTTCCAAAGGTTAGCGAACCCTGCCTTAGACAAATGTTTCGCGCCACGTGTGCGATTTGTTCTAGAAAATGGATGGCGTATTAATTCTGGCCTTTTGGGATGTATGTGTTTCAGGAGATCAATAAAAGGACCAATGATACTGGTCCTGTGTGCTACTGTTTCTAAGAAGCTACATTTTAAACGCTTGCTCGGACAATATAGTAAAATGATAGATATATATTATTTATGTTTCCTTTGACTAATGTATTTCTCTGACTTCTGATGAACGATCGTAGCGAAATGATTAGTAAATATGTATTCAACATTCTTAGTTTTTGAAGTGAAAACTTCTATACCGCGGTAACAGATATTTGGGGCAAATGTCATGGGTTCGCGTCACCGACATGCTAATGTTGACAGTAGATCTGTAGCTAAAGAAATGAGATAGAGTATGACGTGTTGCGCTTGGCCATCAGTTATTTTAAAGTTTTAAGTTTTCACTTATGATGACCTGGAAGCGTACCGCGAGGGCTGGTTTGAGGTGGCGTGGAATGGTAAACCTGTCAATATAGTGAGTACAAACTTACATTTTCAGTTGGAATGTATGGGAGAACATGTTTTTCAACTACAATGTTAAGTTTGTTCTTGGGATAAATTCATTCTACGGAACCCTTCATTGTGCGTGGTCCGACACGCACTTGGCCGGTTTTATATATTCTTTTATTAATGTGGAAATTCTATAATTAAAGACTGGTGCTTAGCCTTAGCGCTTATACCTTTATTTAGCCCATAAAAGTATGCTTTTCGCTAAAGTTAACGTTAATGTGGTCATACATCACTCGTTGCATTATTGCTCTCATTCTGGTGAATAATGGACCTAGGGTAAGAATTTAATATCTTCTCACTTAAGATCCTGGATGTAGTTACTGTGCTAAATGTTTTTGATTAAAAAGAGATGATTGTCATTAATTCTTCGTAATTATTTTTACTTACGAGTTGTAGGCCGTAGGTTCGAACCTAGGCAAGTGCTTTATTTTGTGTAAATATCATCACTGCTCTCAAAACTGTGAAAGAAGACATCATCGTGAGGAAAACGATATGGTCCTAGAATAAAAAATTGGAAAATATGTGACATCTACCCACCTGCATTGGGCCCACGTGGTAGGTTACAGCCCACACCTTCTCGAAAAGAGGAGGCCCGTGTCCCAGCAGTGGGAACATTACCTATATGCTGATTATCCATATATATAAAGTTTAAAGTCCTGACTGACTGATATATCAACGCACAGCCTAAACCGCTGGTCCAAGAGACATGAAATTTGGAGGATGTGTTCTTTGTGAAAAATAGGTATCCACTAAGAAAGGGTTCTTCGAAATTCCACCCATAAGAGGGTGAAGGGGGGGGGGGGTGAAATTTCACTCGGATGAAGTCCCGGACAGAAGCTAGTTATATGTTTTATATTTTCTTAGACAGTAAGTATTCAGTAGAACAAAACCTACGGAAATATGGAAATAAAACAGTAGCGAAAAGTTCTAGAAAATAAAAGAATATACGAAATGTTTTTTCCGCCCCTAGAATTAGATTGACTCGTAATGGCATTGCTGGAACAGACAGGTGTTACTACATACCAGATGTGTTTCAGTAGTGCAAATTTAAAAATTATTTATTCATAAGTCCGCGAAACCCTTGCTTTATTTTATGCTATATTACAGAGGTATAATTTTTACTGCAATACATTTCTCGGGCAGTTATGGTCCTTCGAGCCGAGTACAAACGCGTTGATTCTCAGCCGTCTCGAAGGACCAATATTTTAAGTAGACATTCCGAGATCAATATTCATAGATACAGTCTCCAAAATTATCCATCATACAGGGTGGCAGGGACATCAACGCGCAAAGAGTAACCATGAATTCAGCATTTGACACTAGACCTAGCGAATATTTTTTTTTGTTTTTATTATGACCGATGAAAAATTTCATCTCAGGGGTGTCAAGATTCATGTATTGAATCCATGGTGACAGGTTTCACATCCACGTCCCTGCGACTCTGTATACATGAATATATTCCAAAACCTACATGTCCATGAAGATTAAACAAGATATAATTAATTATAAACATTGTACCCGGCTGCGTTTTAAGCTGCGCCGAGGGCATGCGGGGCTTCCGAAGGCTTCTCTCTATCCACTTATACACCGGCTTTGCTTCGCCTACTTACCTATGTTTTATGGCTTGTTGCTACCTAGGATATAACAATTAGGCCGTGCTAATATTTCAATTGGATTGTGGCTCGAATTGATGCAAGTCAAGGGGCAAGTGGGCGAATTTCTGCTGCTGATTTCTTTGGGTGCTAGTGTGAATCATAGCGTTGCTTAAATTGGAACGCCCAAATCTGTAGTCTACAAATTTAATTTGCAATGGCCAATAATATTATAAGTGTCTTATAATATTTGACTCAAACAAAAGAAAACTCATCGACATGTGCAATTGCATCCTGCACGTCCTAACCTACGGTGCCCAAAGTTGGTCACTTACTGAATAACAGAAGTCCAAACTCAAGATTTGCCAACGGGCAGTAGAGCGTATCTTAATAGGTGTTCAGCGTACACATCGAGTTAGAAACACCACGCTGCGCTCCATAACTCAAGTAGCGGATGTTGGAGAAAAAACAGCCAGGCTGAAGTAGGAGTGGACTGGACACGTTTCACGAATGCACCTGGAGCGATGGGCAAAGATGGTCACTCACTGGACGCTTGAGGAAGGACATCGCCATCGAGGTAGACCACGGCGCAGGTGGTGCGACGATGTGGTAGCATTTGGAGGTCCAACATGGTCAGAGATCGACCAAAACAAGGAGGTTTGGAAGAAAAACACGTAGGTTAAAAGAAAAACCTAATATTATGCTAGTAGGATTCATATCGATATAGTAATACAATTTATGATTAAGCTTCTATTTTAATTAAAATTATAGCAAGTTTTCGCTGAATCAGAACTTTATTGGTTATTAAAATTTAATTTTGTATCTTGCAGATGGTTTTTCATCAACATTCCAATGCTTCGTATTAAATCCTATAGATGCATTAGTTTAAGTTGTAAAAACCGTCTGAATGTAACAGATTTCTTTCCCCATCCGGTTTTAGAATCAGTTTAAGAAGATCCTGAAGCTGACATCTTTACTGAGTTAGGCAAACGATATCAATTTGCTAGATCCCAGCACGGCGGGGAAATACGGTTGAGCTGCATGCTTCCGACGTTACTTTAAATTGTTAAGAGTGCTACTTGAGCATTCTGAGGCTTGAAGTTGAGGGTCTAAGTTTGGAGACTGGTTTTAAGACTTGGAGATTTTTGGTTAGTGGTTTAGATGTCATCTTTGTCTTGTTTTTCGATGAGTTGGTTGGATTTCCTTTTTAATCGTTTTATCTTTTGTTCAGCTTGATTTAAGAAATAAATAAAAATAAGTTTATTTGCGGTAAACACGACTAAGAGAAAGAACACAAACACAAAAACGTATGAGCCGTCTCCCTACCGTCGCGGGTAAAAATAATAAGTAGTAGTATCTAAATATTTCGTGTGATCGAAGATTTGGAGAGATTTTAGAGATGAATTATATAATCGTAACACGATTATCTTTTTACAGAATAATGTCTTCTCGTGTTAAACCAGGAATACACATACCAGGAACTATGCAACAGCTCTGTGACATAACAACTTCTGATTGGTGAAAACATAGGTCGCAATGGCATATAAGTTACTTGCATACGCAAGTGTATGCTAATAGTCCAGGAACTTGCGTTTCTTGGCTAACAATCAAGCATTGTAGAATGTTAAGCAAATACCTTACTTTCAAAGTCCCCAGCTCCTTACAATATCGAAAATCAACTCACAAAACCCATTTTAAAGTAACACACAACTATTATAGTATTCTAGAACCCAAGTGAGCAACAACAATAGTATATATATACTACAACAATGTACATAAGCCATTCTCGAGGTTTCCCTGTATTGTGTGGAACTAGGCGAAGTTTCAGGACTCATTGTTAAACAATACGTGTAGACATTGCTCCTGTTTTGTCAATATTAATTTCTGTAACATAATTGGTTTATGTATGGAGGCCTTTTTGGGTTCGGATTGTTGTTAAAGTGATCGAAATTTTAGTTAGTTTAGGTCTTTTACGATGTCCTTTTTAATTAAAAAGTATACGGTCCGTCTAACCGTGCGTTCGCTCTGGCGCAACAACCACATCGAAACATGTTGAAATCTCTGTTTTCTGTCAATGACCAAAAGTCTGATAACCAAGGAGTATCGTGTTTCTCAGTAACTGGGATGTGGAGTTCCGATAAGCAGTCGCTCCTTGCAAAATACTGGTATTCAGTTGCATGCGGTTAGACTGGAAGCCTAGACTCTAACATAGTTGGGGGCCGTCCATTAATCACGTGATGTTTTTTTTGGTATTTTTAACCCCCCCCCCCTCCCCCTTGGTGATGTATGGTGAGGTTTAAGACTTACCCCCCCCCCCCCTCATATCACGTGTATCTTTAGTACCTACAAAGAATCGGACCTTTTTTTTAGGGTTCCGTAGTCAACTAGGAACCCTTATAGTTTCGCCATGTCTGTCTGTCCGTCTGTCCGTCCTCGCTTAATCTCTGTGACCGTTAGCACTAGAAAGCTGAAATTTGGTACCAATATGTATATCAATCACGCCGACAAAGTGGTAAAATAAAAATTGGAAAAAAAATGTTTTATTAGGGTAGCCCCCCTATATGTAAAGTGGGAAGTGATTTTTTTTTTAATTTCAACCCTAACGTGTGATATATTGTTGGAAAGGTATTTAAAAATGAATAGGGGTTTACTAAAATCATTTTTTGATAATGTCAATAATTTCGGAAATAATCGCTCCAAAAGTAAAAAACAATGTGTCCCCCCCCCTCTAACTTTTGAACCATAAGTTTAAAAAATATGCAAAAAATCTGCAAAGTAGAACTTTATAAGGACTTTCTAGGAAAATTATTTTGAACTTGATGGAAATAACAGTTTTTGTACAAAAAAGACAAAAAGTTGTACAAAATAATTTCTGGACTAAGTTTGTAGTATAATCGTATATGCAATCATTTTTTTAACTTCGTTTACATATTTTATTATCCTGAACGTATCCCTTTGTGTTCGCGCTAAAAACCGTCACGAGTTGGAGCGCCTGCCGCGGAGCGTGCAATGATGCACGCTCCGTGTTCGCGCACGTAGGTACCCACTACCGGGAGCAGATGCAGGAGCGCGGAGCGCTGCTGGAGCGCGAACATAATGGATACCCACTTTTAAACTTATAAGTGGGAACACTTATTGTGACGGACGGGAAACTACGGAACCCTACACTGAGCGTGGCCCGACACGCTCTTGTTATGTTTATAAAATACAGGTATAATCATCTAATTTTATTAGAAAGTTTGCAGGATGTTTTTAAAAAAATAAATACACGTGATATATTACTACACCCCCCTCTCCCCTTGTGATATTTCGTGATTTTTTATGGACCCCCTCCCCCCCCTTTCGAGCCTCACGTGATTAATGGACAGCCCCTTGGTAAAAAGACTAGGCAGGTTGATTGATATTGTATCGACTTTATTTTTCTCGATGGGAAATCTCTCTCTGGGTGGAGCGGAAGGGAGTATCAGACTCTTACTGACTAAAACCCACCCGTGTTCCTTCCTTAGCCCTTTATGTTCCGGGCCAGCGGTAACCCTTTCGGACAATCCCGCTGACCCGGCAATATTGTATCGACCTGTGTTTGCATTGTCGCACAACTTGTTAAACTGAAACTTGTTCGACGTTTCATATCACTTGACATGGTTTACCCCTTAAAATATGTCCAAAAATTCACCGAGTTTCATGTAGTATAAACGCAAAAACAAGTTCTGAGATTTGTTTCATGTGACAGGTTTCGAAACGTTTGCACGTTAAATGTTTTCTGGTGCGAACGTATAGATAATTAGGGACAGTCGTAACTTAAAGACAGCCAAACTATAATGTCTATAAGTGGCTTTCCGTACATATTATAAATTAAAGTAGCTAATCGTGTCTGTCTGTTTGAAAGCGTTGTTCTTTTAAACTCCGCAACGGATGGTTATGCAGTTTACACCATCATTTAGAGAATTTATTCTGGAAGGTTTATATGTATAATACGTTAATATTAAACATACATATAATAATAGATAGATAGATAAATAGATATATTAATGTAAAAATTTAGTGAATAAGTCGTTGGTGTGTCAATAAATAAATAAATAAATTTAAAATGTTTTGTCAAGTCATGAAAACCGTGCGAAGCAGGGGTGGCTTGCTGAATAAAAAATAACAGAATGGCTAGATATAGTCGAGTACAAAGCCCAAACTGCGGCCAAGAAGCTGGGCATCCGAAATAGGGTGAAGCGATACTTTACGCCTGGACAGCTTTTAACCCTTTACAAAGCACAAGTCCGATCCTGCATGGAGTATTCCAGCCACCTTTGGGATGGCTCAGCGAAATACCAACTTGCCGCGTTTGACTCGGTGGAACGCAGAGCTAAGAGGCTCATTGGCGACGTAGAACTGGTGTATGCCAAGCTTCACAGCTTGGCTCATCGCCGCAAGGTTGCCTGCTTGTCGGTCTTCTACAGATTGTACTTCGGTGAGTGTGCCCAAGAACTCCACGACCTCATTCCACTGGCCCCCTTCTACCTTCGGACATCCAGACGCACTGCAAGTTACCATCCCTGCATAGTTGCCTTTTTTCTGATTTTTTTTTTTGTCGGGGGGAAACCTTCAAAAAGCACCCGACCTCCGGGGAGGGAGTGTGGGATTTTTACCTCACTAAAACCGCCCCGGTGATCATCTTCAGCACATAGGGGTGGTCCCGGTTCCTCTTAAAAGTCACCTCTGACCTAGACTAGAGTCAAGAGCAAATCCATTACAAATAATAAAAAAAATGTTAATTCTCACAGTTACAGGAATTCGTGCATCTGGAACAACAACGTTGATGAAAACAATTTCAATTACGAGACTGGATTGCACGCGAACACGACCGACATGGCATTCCTAATCCATTCACAAATTGGCACAGTGTCAAGCTGATATCAGCATTCCTATCCTCAATACCATTCAGCTGAATCAATAAAGGCTTAAAATTGATGGCGGCAATTACAACCAGAATCCGGTCTTGGCCCATAATGAAAAGGTTTTTGTTCGGCCTATTTCAGACCTCCGTCTGGTCCGTAATGCCCTTAAGTAATGAGCGATTAACAACACACTTCGGGCAATGTATTGACGGGGGATC
Organism: Luperina nickerlii; assembly: GCA_963855955.1. Classification (NCBI taxonomy): domain Eukaryota; kingdom Metazoa; phylum Arthropoda; class Insecta; order Lepidoptera; family Noctuidae; genus Luperina; species Luperina nickerlii. The sequence continues at coordinate 18,742,003 of OY979676.1, read as the reverse complement.
AGCAGTGGTCCTTATGCCATTTGGGACCAAATGGTTAGAAAGCAAATGCGTAAATTGGATTACGTTGTATGCCGTAATTGAATTATTTACTTAGCTTATTTATGAGCTGGTATTTCGTATTGAGGTGATGCTGGTGAGTTGTCAGGGTTTACGAAAGGTCTATGACTTGTAGCACCTTGTAACTATAGTTATTAATTAAATGTGAGCACTTTTATGGAAGTGTTTACTGGTAATCATCATCATTAGCCATGGTGTCTCGCGTCGAAGATGGCGCACCGACGCCTCCGATGTTTATGTTTGAAGTATGCATTCCCGTGCCGTTTTGTGGAAATAAACTACTACTATAAATCAAGTTATTTAAGAAAACCAATCTTGGTTGTAAACATGAAATGTGCTCGGTGGAATCTTAATTGAAGTCGCTAGTCTGATAGGTTGATAATGAGGTGTTATGTATGTACTGTAGTCGAAGGTAGATTATCTTTACGACGCTTTCCCCGAGTGGTTTGGTCTCTACCAAACTAACTGTGTAACTAAATTACACCCACATCTTGCCAGATTATTTTCGTTGTCCATCACTGGGGGACAAATTATTGTAACCTAACCTCAAAACACTTTAAAGTGGCTTCTGCATCATTTCCGGCGATGCAGGAAGTGCAACCCCTCCGCCCTTACGTAACAGTGGATAGGCACCCATGCTCACCTCCGCAGCTTCAGCTCAGCCGCTACAGCTCCCACGGGTGCCTATGAGAAAGAAAGAAAGAGAAAGAAAACATGTTTATTTAGCACAAAGCCCACACAACAAACAATAAAAATTGTAAAAGAAACTAAAAAAAAGAATAAAAAAAAAGAGTGTGCTATGCTTTCCTTTGCGCCTCAGGTTTTTATATACACTCTAGGATTAGCAGCCAAAAGACTACGTGAAGTCGCGGGTGCCCCGATTCGATTTTGGAACAGATTCCACCTATTCAAACCATGAAGTCTCCCAGTGGTGGACAGCGAGATTTTTTTTTTAAAGTTGTTTCCCTGTCCCCCCCACTGGTTTACATCGGGAATAATCGCCATCAACCAGGCACAAAATGTGTGAGTAGGTAACTCACACATTTTGTGCCTGGTATTAATTTATATATCTGTATCTGCGTTTAAAACTCGAAAATTACAAGTAGCCTATCGTTTTTTTCCCTCCGTACTTTATACTTAGTTGCTTCTGAAATGTTAAGGGTAACAAACAAAACATTAAAAAAGTCCACGAAGTAGGGACGAGGGGCAAAACCATTAAAAGAAGTATCAATTTCGGAGCTCCCTATTTTCCTCTCAACACCTTTTAATTCTGTAATCGATAGTCAAAGTTCATTCCTTAAAAATGTCCGCGGAATAAAATTAATGGTCTTTCTAACCCCGAGGTAGGGTTGTCAGTTACGAGACTTTTAGGTTTGTCCGTGGTAATCTGAATTTTTGGTTGATTAATAATTAGGTAGGTATCTTTAATCGTTGGGCCTTTCTGGGATCAGAATAACGTTAAAAATATAAATGACGAATGTTATGAAATATATATGCCTACTTATACGTAAAATTAAACAACTTAAAAAAAAATATCTTAATATTACAACGAGATTTTTTTTGTATGTTTGTTTGTTACGCTTTCACGTTAAAACGGCTTAACGGATTTGGATGAAATTTGGCACATGAGTAGGCCATGACCTGTAGGACATAGGCTACTTTTCATCCTGGATCGCAGAAGAAGTCGCGGGCAATATTTATTATTATTATTTATTCATCAATCAAGTAACATAGACTCATACAATTACTAGGCACACAATGCCAATAGCAATAATTACACATACAAACGAAAAATTTGTAGCTAGTATAAAAATATTTGTACAAATAACTATCAGAGGGTTCATACAACTGTTACTATCCAGTTATGAACGCTCCAAAGACTTTTTTTCGTTCATAAATATCCGTGATAAAGTAAGGAGTTTTTAAATTTTAGGCAACCCTATATCTCATTGAAATTTAAATTACTGAAATGTAAAATATCGGGTTCAACACAATTTAGGTTATAATGGTCACTAGAGTTGATATTAATCTTCTCTATTTAAATATAGAACCAACACACGAACTGAAGCAACGGTTTTCATTTTGCCATTTCAAAATTATTAATTGCGTTATTAACTTTGTTGAACTGAACATTTTTCGAACATAATGGAGTATAGCAATATCCTTCAAAATTATTCAAATTGTGATTGATCATGTGTTACGGAATCAGGGTGTTGGAAATACTTTAATTGAAATACCTATCTATTGTTAATAGACTTCAAAAAGAGGAGGAGGTTGTGTTTCCGCGAGTTTTTTTTAATAATGTATGTAGGTGCAGACGCCAGCACATCAAGCTACTACAATCTGTCAAATTTCTTTAATAGATTTTCAACTTTATTTGGGAAATTTTGACATTTTCGGTTAGCTTGATGTGCTGGCGTCTGTACACCGACGTCTCCGTGATTATTCGACTGATGTACAGTACCCTCCATAAGATAGTTGACATTTTTCCACTACAGTTGTGATACCATGACATGTGGTTATTTTTTTTTGGAATTTAAAAAAATCTGGAATCCTAAGGGAAATAACCTGTGTTCTAAATCAGAAGTGGAGTTAATGAAAAACAAAGAGATATTTATTAATAAATAACAAAACCAATATTTTATTCTCAGAAAACCTAATCACCATTATAGCCACAACTAATTCGTCCGTAACGCCCGAATGCCACCGCCCAAAGATGAAGAGTGTCCGTCAGCGAGTGCTAGTGCCCGTTGTCACCCGCCGCCGGCGCATAGCTCGCCCCACCGTGCACCGTACCGCTCACATGATCCTGATGAGTGAGTCACGATGGCGGAATGTAGGCTCCGCCCCTTGATTTGATTCCTCTAACACTTGATTATTTTTTTAAGTCATCGTTACATGAAATAGTCAATAAAAACGTTACAGTTCAAGCATTTGAAACTAGAATTTTAAATCATAATGTGGCGTCACAACTGAACTGGAGAAATATCAACTAACTTTGAAAAGCTCTGTACGTGATTCTTCTTTCATTTCGTAGAGGATGCCTGCCCGTGTCCCATATCTATTTTATGAACCTAGCTTGAATAGTTTATGAGTTAACTTCACACACCACAGACTTCGAAACTAAAGTTATATTTCACATTGCAGTTTTTTTGTTTTTTTTAGAAGTCAGTTCGTTTTTTTTTTGTATAAGTTTTCGTCCTGGGGCCGTGGTCAACAGTTACCCTTCATTGCGAAAAAGGATTTTGTAAAGGTATGGAGCTCTCTTACCTTGTTCCAGGATAGAATTGATACATTTTTGATAGTATGGTCCTTGTAAACATAAGCTATTTCATGTTCTACTTAATAAAAATCTTGAATACATTTTATTCATGCATTCATTGACAGACAACGCACAGCCTACACCGCTGGTTCTAGAAGCATGAAATGAACAGGAGTTTTTTTTTATTCGCCCCCGAATTGTTTAAATAGGGAATAAGTTTGTATGCAAGCCATTTTGCCGATGGGCATATGGCTTTTCAAGACATACATTGATACATTGCTGATAGTATCATTCTTGTAATAAACATAAATATATGCCATTTTATCAAAACATAAAAAAAATTACCATGATCCAAGAGTTTAAAACCAATCCATCGTTTAAAATAAAATATTCACGAAAACAGGTACGGTCAACCCTCGGCTAAAATACAGGCTTTCCATTTTGGGATGAAAATCGACAGCCTATCACATCCGTCCCAGTTTATTTCCATCCATCATATTTTTTTGGCAACGACACAAAAAGTGGGAGATGAAAACATCGATATAAATATGTATTACCTGTATTTTAGGGATGTGACGTTCCGACAAATATTTGGGTACGAGGGATGTGGCCCAATTGAGTTAGTGTTAGGGCTCCTTCAAACAGGCGCGACACGCGATAAAATCGCGCGCGACACAAAGGCACCGCAAGTTGTGCAACGAGCGGTGCCTTTGTGTCGCGCGAGATTATATCGTGTGTCACGCCTGTTTGTAGGAGCCTTTAAGCAAATCTAGCAGTGTAGATCGTGGCTACAAAGAAACTATATAAGGTTTTTTTTAACGGTAGGTGTGCGCAGAAAACTTATAAGTTGTCTTCTATATTTTTACAACAGCATACTGGGACTGCCAATTCCGTTGCCACGCGCGCAGAATTTTCTAATGTACTTTAATTAGCAGCAAAGTTCTTAGCATAAGCTTAATTAGCCTAACATGTTCCCACTACTGGGACACAGACTTTCTCTCTTCGAGAAGGAGTGATTTGTGAAAACGTTGTGCAGTTATTTAATTTGGGAGTCGGTCAGCAAAATTCTTTATGATTCATTCGAATGCTGAATATTTTTATATTTAATTTTTGTTTATTTTTGGCACAGACCCGCCCTCTAGCTATTTCGGCTGTAGGTTGAGGTGAAGCCAAAAGAATTAATATACCTTTTTCATTTACCAAATGGGCCGATAATAAAAAAGGAAAAAACTAAATTTTATTTTGTTTTTTTATTTACCTTTAAGAATGGCTAAGATATTTTATGCAGATATGGCAAGGGCCTAAGCAATATTTTGTCTACTACATGATATTACCAAGAAACAAAAACAGTTGAAGTCAACAAAAACAGTTGTTCTGCATAAAGTGCAAAAGTTATGCTTTTCTAACAAAACAAATTCATCTTTTTATTCTCAAACTTGTAAGATGCTGCTCTCCACATTCAATATTCCACTTTCGAACGTGTCCTTGAACCAGTTCCTCCCCTGTCCGACACAATGCCCCAAATACTCCCCTGTCTATACACCCCTGACTCCCCTGGCGCAGGACCTAATGGTGTTGAACGTTCCCCGGCAAAAACAGGGAGCGTGTCCCTCAAAAATGCCACAACGGAAAAGTGTAGCAATTAATATGAAGTAACGAGTGTCACTCGGGTTGTTTATGGGTGCTGTATGTAGACACTGCGTTTTTTTTTATCTGTTTTTATTTAGGGGTTTTTATCTTATAGATGTGCTAACCCCATTATACCCTTTTACAATACATCTACATACATCGAATTTTATTTTATCTTAACATCTATAGTATTAATAGTTCAAAGAAAGTGAATCACTCAACAGGTACTGTCATTAATTTACAAATTTTTTTAGTGTTCTCTGAACATGGTAAAGATAAAATTGACTGTATTAAACCTACATAATATAACCTATTTACGAGGAGTTTTAGCTCGATCATAAGTGATTCACGTACATCTTTATTCCGGACACAATCCATCAGCAAAAGTTGTACATCCTCGACTTTATTGCACACTGTGCAATTCGGAGAATCGCTCTTTTTCATAAGGAATGCAAACTTTGCCGACGGGTAGCTGCTATATACTGCGTTACTTAGCGGTTTTTCGCAAAATAATAAGCCATCTAAATAACCTTGTAAATAAATCCGAAATTAGTAACATTCTATTATTTTCTGCTGCAGGATAAAGGCCTTTCTTTTTATATATAAACTTTCTTTTTATATCTATTGCACAAAGAGGGGCTTGTGGCTAAGAAATAACACACAGTTCGATCGATCAGGTTAAGCTACGCTTGCTGCGTAATTCGTAAATAAATAATTTAGGAAAATCTATTTACGGTTACAAATTTTAACCACTCTAAAAATAACAGCACTTAATTTTGAATGACCCCGGGCCCGGATTTAGAGAAAACTTGCCCAACCGTTTTATTTCGTCCATGCTCCGAAGCTATCGAAAATTCGCCGAACGTAGACTTCAGTGACTAAAACTATTCCTTTTATTGATAACTGTAAGGCTGTGTGAAAGTTTCAGCCGTCCAAAGTTTTCGGGTCGACAGAAGTTGGAAATTCCACGTGATCTCATGTAAATGTTGACTTGACAGACAGGATGATTAAACTGTAGTTTTGTTATTGATATCTTGGAGTTTGTACGGGTGAACCAACGTGCTTGTAGTTAGAAACAGTTGGGAGTTTAAAACTGGAGTTAGCAAGAAGATAAATTGTAGCTATAACATTTTTGATACGCTTGTGTCCATAGTTTGGAAACGTATTATTTGGGAGAAGGGACAGCAGATGTCAAAAATGAATGATTACTGATAAATGCTACAGGTTTTGAGGCTGCTAAGTATAGTGTTTCCTCGGTAACTGGATTCTGGAGGTCAGATAGGCAGTTACTTCATGTAAAATACTGGTATTCAGCTGCATCCGGTTAGACTGGAACCAGATTGGTTGCTGAATTTTTTCAGTCATCATCTGAGCCTTATTCCGTCTGTACCTGGACATAGATCTCCTTCATAAAACTCTATACAGTGGTACGGTTATGTATCTACTACAATGAGCTCAACTGTTACTAATGAGACACAATTACTTTTTCTATTGTTACCGATCTTTAGTAGATTTCGCGACATCAGAGCGGCTATGACCCTCATCAGGTAGAAAAAAATGTTTGGGGTCCTTTTATTTTCCCCTGCTACACTTCCTGCTTTAAGTACAGTTACCCAGAACAGGGGCGGCCGCCACATAACGGCCGCAGTGACGGCTGTCATGAAAATGATGACAGCTGGGTTTGACGTTACGGTGTCAAAAAACGCTCTCCAGGAAAACACATAAACTTACTTCCATAAATTAACGGTTCAGTAACGTCATCCGCTGGTAAAGTGCAGACGCTATCTGGCGGCCATCGCTCCCCTGGGAAACCGTAGCTGCAATACCTACTCCCCATTTCTCTGAATCCACAAATGTTGTTCCCAACAACTAAAATCCTCAACAGGACAACAATGAAGAAGAAAATTAAAAGACTCATCAACTAACTACATAATTATAAATAAATACAAATACAAACTGGTATTTAGGCGTCGAAGTACTCGTCCGCATCGCTGTTATCCGGAAACGTGCCCAGAAGACTGGCAGCATTGCAACGTTGAATGGCAATGCTAATTCTTGAAAAATTAAAGTAATTGTAGAAAATTTAAAATGAAGATATATTTATGCCTGTAACTTGCACAAAAGTATGCAAGAAAGAACTCTCACTCTTAGAGATAACTCCTATCTCTGACGAAGAACCGCAGAAGGCACGACATAAATTAAAAGACGCTTCACCAGTAATGTAATTAACAAGAACTTTGCTGATGAATTAATATTCTTTTACAAGCATTTTCAATTCCGTCAGAGAAATATGAATCAGTAAATGGACCCTGAGGTGCTATAATGATATTCTTTCGTCCATTTAGAGAATTTTGAGAATTCGTTTTGAAGTGCCGATGAGGGACCATTGAATACATATGAATGTGGAGGGATCTGCTTCTTTTTACGTATTGATCCGTATTGAAAGGGTATGGAAAATCGGTGAACTGTGGGTGTTTACGATGGTAATACGGGATAACCTCTTTTGTATCGGAGCGTTGACGGTTGTGTTTCGGATGTGTAGTCTGATAGAAATCGGTGGCGTCAACTGGATTGCGTTGATGGACATGCTAAGTTTGATTAGATTTACTATTTTCATTGACACAGAACTTCTGTATTCCAGCTAATTTGCAGCCATTGTAACTTAGCTCATTAGCCTGGAGGCAATGTCCCGGTCTATTTAAAAAAAATCGAGAGCTGTCGTGGGACACCCGGTTGGAATAAGGTTACGTAAGTGTCGTGACGGTCAAAATGTTGCACTTTTTTCGGTCAAGCTCTCATTCACCAAGTGGGCAGAGTATTATTACGTGGGATAAGGAAATTCGTTCCAAAATTATTTGCAATCCGGTCAAGCTCCGCGCGTACTACATGTGGCACGATACAATAGAAAATCAATTGTGTCACATTAGCGAAACTTGAGAGGTTATTTTTATCTCGTTAGTTGTAAGTAGGTACAGACTGTCCGTCTACAATATTTTTCTAAACATGGCGTGGTAAGCAGATAAAGGAGGACCGGACAAGATGGTCCCCGCGACAAATAACAACAAAACATATATCATTAGATAAGCATTTTAATATCGAGCAATAACATACTATGGCGGTTCATATCAAAACGCTGTGTGAAAAAAGATATGGCGATGTTTCGTAGGACCTACCTGGACGGTGGGTAACGGAATATTTGAATAGTTAATTATTTCTAGTGGTCTTAATTTGAATATTCGTAAATGTATGCATTCCGACGATAACAAAATAATATGATACCTAATTTTTCACATAGCGATTTGAAATGAGCCGTCATAGTAGTTATTGTATAATAATAAAATACCTATCTAATGACATATGTGTAGTTGTTATTGGTGCCAGGTCCAGCTTCCATACATTTTTGCTGATTCTCCTTCATCCGTACTACATGCTCGAATTCTAAAACGTTTTATTTTCATAACAGTTTCTACGTTAATCCAGGAATGCTACGTACTATGAAAATAGAGCACAGTCCGGTATGCCGAAGACGCCCGGCCGAGAAAAATATTAATGAGGCTGAACCAGGATTCCTAGCGAGTACCGACCCTATGCCCACGAGCCTTGAAACGGGGGTTTTTGAACAGGTACATTGTAAAAAGGTTTCAGTAATGCCTTATGATGTTCTTAAAGTAGATATAGGTCATTGACACAGGTTGTGTTGTGAGTAGTAGAGCTCTTTGTGAAGGAGTCTATCCGAGATAGTACTTCCACCGTAACTACTTATTTCTGCAGCCAAGCGATGTTGATGCGTTTTGGTTCGAAGGGTAGGTTAGGGATGCAGGTTTACGAGAAAATATACAGGCTGGCTGGGACTTCAACGCGCAACCAGTTACCATGGATTCAGAACATGATTCTGAACCTCTGGGAGTTGAAACTTTTCGTCAGTTATAAAAAAAAATGCTGCACATTTTCACCACGTAGGTATTGCAGAAGAGTAAACTTAGATAATGCGGATAAGACAGAGATTAAAACAGAAGACGAACCAGCACGGGATCGAGGAGGGGGTGGACGGGGGTTTAGGGTATCAGACCGGAATAAATCTTGCAATTTTGGTATAAAACAACATTTTTTTGTAGATAAATGACGGTAAATTTCTACGCTACCCATAACAGTTTGCGCGTCCATGTAACCCCCTCCCACCCTGTATGCCAACCGTCCCCTGTACTAATGCTAGTTCTTGTTGTTCCTAGCCAAAACGGTATAGATTACGTACACGTATGTTTTTTTTCTGTCACCTGTCAGGCAGGATAACATCTCAAAATAATCATTTTTTTTTTTCAATTTTAATGTATTTATTTTGAAAATTCGTAAAGCATATGCGCAATATGGAAGGAGTGATGGAGAAATGTCTTGACGCTGCTTGAGCGTGCCTGATCCATCGCCGCTATGTCCACCGCGCACAGGATGGATGGAAAGCAGCACATGAAATATTTTTTCTGCTCCGTTGGCGTTATTTCTGTATGGCGTTCCAGTGTGAGGATAAATAAATTATTAATAGGTAATTGGAAAGAGCCTTTTGTAAAATAGTGTTAGTCGGACACTAATTACATTTAGCAAAATATTGAGGCTAAGTAGGTAAGCTTGGAAACCTTACTTTCACCTGGAAACACTCCTCACGTAGGGTTTCCAATGTTCCAATACATAGGCAGCAAATTCAAGACTTATTCTGTCTAATTACAAAAATAGTTGTCACTTTAGTCCAAACACAAACCTTCAAGACAGTTATCGTATATTGAACTTTATTTCGAAATTCGTAAAGTTCTTAATACAAAATTGACAATTTAGTCTATGCTTTCTGGAATAGAGTTCGAAATTAAAAAATGGCTCGATGGTTTAAACCTTGCTATAAAGATAAATGATTTTATTTCTGTAAGTACATAGGTTTGTATTTGTACAAACACTTTTACACGTTAATCATATTTTAGAAACTAGATGAGGTCGGCGATTCCTATCTGACTACTCTGAGAAGACAGGCCGAAACAGACACAAACTTGGTCAGATCATGTGAAGACCATGTAGATTGATGTCTGAAATGGTCTTCTGATGAAAGAACCACACAGATTGAGTGGACCTGTCCTGTCAGTGCACACATTTGTTAGTAATCATGCAGCTCAACTCAACAGTTTTTCCGAAAAGTTTCCTTTTTTGTGTCCTGATGATATTGCGTTGAAAAGGTAGCTAGTTTAAAATGTATTTATTAATATATTGATAAGTACTGTTTGAGGGCAAAAGTTACTAAATATAAATACCAATTCCTATAGTGGCGCAACGAATTCCCCAGCACATAGCGAAAATATGAAAGTGATCAATCTTTTTATGTATGATTAGGCCGTTTATGCCGTCCAATCCGAATATTCCAGCCTTTAAAATTTCTAGACACCTTCGTATTAATCAGATCGTGTAACAGCCCAATGAAAGAAATGGAGCTAGGTAGCTTCAAAAAATTCAATGTCTAATCAGAGTAATACATGTAGTATTGCTCTTTAGGGAAATCAGAATCACCGCAGTTTTTCGGAAGAATTCGTTTTTTTTTCACGAATCCACGCTCGTTCATTTGTTTGATGGGTAGGAATTTAGGAATGAATGAATGAAGAAATATGCCCAATTTCTGTACAACATAGGATTGATGCTCTTTTTGTGTCTTCAATAATATAGTATGATGTAAACTTCATAGATACAGATGCTTCTAAAAGTTAGTTGACATTTTTCCACTTAGGTACTGTGACACAACACAGATTTAGATTTGTAATGTGCACAATTTTCTCACAAAATCAGTGCAAGTAGTACTTTAATAAATAATAAATAAACAGTGTTCTATATTTATTAGTAAAAAATCTGTGAATTTATTATGATTATAACTTAATATTCTAATTGGGGTGTTTGGTAGTGTGCGTTAACTCCGGGACATGTTGTGTAAATAAACATATTCGATCGCGTACCAAAGGCGCAACTACTTCATTACTTTTATTGCTCGTTTCACGGATATGAGGATATAATCCACGTCCCCTGGGCCTCCCTGGTGTCACGCGAGCCGCCAGGGCCGCGTCATTACCGTAAATAACCACACGTTACGGAAGGATGGCTCCTTATTGGTTAAGGCGACGCATTGTTAAACAATAATTCCAAAACCGGGCACGCGCGCCCCGCAACCCGCTCACACCTCGATAAGTAACGTAAGTATTGCGAGACGCGATGCCGCAAAGTGGGCTGAATTTCGTGTTTCATAGACATTCAAATCCTTTTTTGCAAGAGAGAGAGAGAGATATCTCCGTTATCGCACAAATAGGGAAAATGCATGTTTTTTTTAATTTTAATTCACTTCTTACATTATTATAAAATAGTAATAAAAAATATAAATACTGTTGGAAATGATAAAAACCTTATTTTGTTAGTTTTCAATCCATCTGGATGGATGGATGGATGGATGGATGGATGGATGGATGGATGGATGGATGGATGGATGGATGGATGGATGGATGGATGGATGGATGGATGGATGGATGGATGGATGGATGGATGGATGGATGGATGGATGGATGGATGGATGGATGGATGGATGGATGGATGGATGGATGGATGGATGGATGGATGGATGGATGGATGGATGGATGGATGGATGGATGGATGGATGGATGGATGGATGGATGGATGGATGGATGGATGGATGGATGGATGGATGGATGGATGGATGGATGGATGGATGGATGGATGGATGGATGGATGGATGGATGGATGGATGGATGGATGGATGGATGGATGGATGGATGGATGGATGGATGGATGGATGGATGGATGGATGGATGGATGGATGGATGGATGGATGGATGGATGGATGGATGGATGGATGGATGGATGGATGGATGGATGGATGGATGGATGGATGGATGGATGGATGGATGGATGGATGGATGGATGGATGGATGGATGGATGGATGGATGGATGGATGGATGGATGGATGGATGGATGGATGGATGGATGGATGGATGGATGGATGGATGGATGGATGGATGGATGGATGGATGGATGGATGGATGGATGGATGGATGGATGGATGGATGGATGGATGGATGGATGGATGGATGGATGGATGGATGGATGGATGGATGGATGGATGGATGGATGGATGGATGGATGGATGGATGGATGGATGGATGGATGGATGGATGGATGGATGGATGGATGGATGGATGGATGGATGGATGGATGGATGGATGGATGGATGGATGGATGGATGGATGGATGGATGGATGGATGGATGGATGGATGGATGGATGGATGGATGGATGGATGGATGGATGGATGGATGGATGGATGGATGGATGGATGGATGGATGGATGGATGGATGGATGGATGGATGGATGGATGGATGGATGGATGGATGGATGGATGGATGGATGGATGGATGGATGGATGGATGGATGGATGGATGGATGGATGGATGGATGGATGGATGGATGGATGGATGGATGGATGGATGGATGGATGGATGGATGGATGGATGGATGGATGGATGGATGGATGGATGGATGGATGGATGGATGGATGGATGGATGGATGGATGGATGGATGGATGGATGGATGGATGGATGGATGGATGGATGGATGGATGGATGGATGGATGGATGGATGGATGGATGGATGGATGGATGGATGGATGGATGGATGGATGGATGGATGGATGGATGGATGGATGGATGGATGGATGGATGGATGGATGGATGGATGGATGGATGGATGGATGGATGGATGGATGGATGGATGGATGGATGGATGGATGGATGGATGGATGGATGGATGGATGGATGGATGGATGGATGGATGGATGGATGGATGGATGGATGGATGGATGGATGGATGGATGGATGGATGGATGGATGGATGGATGGATGGATGGATGGATGGATGGATGGATGGATGGATGGATGGATGGATGGATGGATGGATGGATGGATGGATGGATGGATGGATGGATGGATGGATGGATGGATGGATGGATGGATGGATGGATGGATGGATGGATGGATGGATGGATGGATGGATGGATGGATGGATGGATGGATGGATGGATGGATGGATGGATGGATGGATGGATGGATGGATGGATGGATGGATGGATGGATGGATGGATGGATGGATGGATGGATGGATGGATGGATGGATGGATGGATGGATGGATGGATGGATGGATGGATGGATGGATGGATGGATGGATGGATGGATGGATGGATGGATGGATGGATGGATGGATGGATGGATGGATGGATGGATGGATGGATGGATGGATGGATGGATGGATGGATGGATGGATGGATGGATGGATGGATGGATGGATGGATGGATGGATGGATGGATGGATGGATGGATGGATGGATGGATGGATGGATGGATGGATGGATGGATGGATGGATGGATGGATGGATGGATGGATGGATGGATGGATGGATGGATGGATGGATTTTTTTTCTTTCTTTCTTTCTTTCTACTACCTTGTGTGGTTTGTGTGTATAGGGCACAATGAACGGGGAAAGTTGTCTAATGTGTATAATAATTGTAAAATGTATAAATTGTAAAGAAGAAGGTAATTAAATAGGATGCAAGTTTCAAGACGAAACCGCAAGAGTCTTAAAAACTATGGTGACTACACGCACCGTACACTCAGGATATACCCCAGCACCAGGCGAATAGGTATATATTATTATATAAATAAATATAATAAATAGATCAGGAATAGTTTTTCTGTGATTTCTCCGGAGCCAGAAGAGAGATCTTTTTCTCCTGGTTTCGGAGAGCCCAAGCTCGGTGGGTCTATGACTTCTGGTTCCGAAGTTATGGCTCGGGGGGGTGAGGTAACGTGAAGGGTTGGGGGGGATTAATACAGATGGATATTTAAAGGATTTTGGAAGGCTACAGGAGTCCGCCAGTGGGAACGGAGAATGTTCTAGAGGTTCCAGGAGTCACAGTGTGTCACGGGGTTTCGTTGGAGGCGGGGGGAGGGGGGGGGAGGTGTAGGATATAATGTATAATATAATAGCTCTATGGTATATAACGTATAATTTAAAAGTTAGGTGCTAGGAAATTTTTTGGGGTCTATAATGGGGGGGGTCAAAAAGGGGGTCTAAGGGTCTTATACCAATATATGTTTTAGATGAGAGGGGGGGTTATAGGGGGGGGGGAAAATTTGGTCAGAATTTTGATATTCCCAGCCGTTCCCGAGATATCTGGATTTTAAGTGGGGGAAGGGGAAATTTTCGGTACTCTAATATTTCTGCCTTACGAATAAGTGGCGTATGACGTATGATGTGGAGGATACGGGGAATTTGGAAGTGGTCTCAGAGGGGTAGGGTGGGGGGGGGGATTTGAAGGAAGTCTTAATATATAACGTAGATGATATATAGCTATGGTCATAGATGGCTATCTGGGCTGGGGGGGAGGGGGAGGGGCGGGGGGAGTCAGTCTGATAAGACATATTAAAAGATCATACCATCCATACTAAAAGAAAATCATTTAGTATTCTTCAATCATTGAAAGTACATACAAACACCATGGCAAGTATCGTTACAAACTTGGATTTGTTCGTTATTTTGAAAGGCGCAATTGTGCGATAACGGAGATATCATCATTTATTGTGTCGACTCCATACAATATTTTTCGAAATAAATTCTAAGAGCGCTGTTTGCAATTACAAACCCAAAAGTTTATCATAACAGGTACATAGAAGGTATTCCCGATCGTATCCAAGTATAAAAAAGCGTCGCTTTCAAAAAAGGATTTGAATGTCTATGAAACACGAATTTCAGCCCACTGTGTGCCGTGGCGGCGGGGAAACATAGACGTCTTGCACATTTTTCTAATAAACAAGCTCTTCTTTTCCTTTTGGAACATCTTTCTTTGTTTTTTTACCATTTTTATTTTATAAAACCGCCAAATAAATTCGCGCAATGCTTAATGTCGTCCGGAAGCCGACTAGCACAGACCCGTCGCTGACAATGGTCAAGAGGGGACTGAGAGTCTGAGTGGGGCGAGGATTGTATAGGCGCGCTAGCTTATAACTAAAGGACATAAGCGACAAAATGGTTTTTGTTGTTTTATTTAGATAGAAACGATAATTTGAGAAATTCCTTTTGGTATTTTAAAGAGTATGTATAGACTCATCTACATAGAAAATTAAGAGGCTTAAATCGGTCCCGTTTGCCCATAATATGTGAATCTCTTTTTAAAAAGAGGTATGTTTGATATATTTTTCTCTGTTAAAAAAGTTACCTAATCATGTATTGAAAACTGACAAAATAAGGTTTTTATCATGAACTTTCAGGTCACCAACTTATATTTTGATCCGTTTTGTATTTACTGAGAAAAATTGAGATCCTTGGCGCCAATATCTCCAAGGCGTCCTCTTAATAGAGACCGATAGAACAGATAAGGGCGTACGTAAGAACGTGCATGGAGTTTCGTTTACTTTTATTTATTTATTTGACTTTTCAGCAATGAGTACACTGTTACTTTATAATTTGTACATTGCAAACTTAAGTCTAAGCGCCTCATCATTTACAGAAAAGCACAGCATGCACTACATTATGCGCAGATAATAACACGATTAATAAAGAGATAATAATAAGAATAATAATAGATAATTAATAAATAAAGAGTATTCTATTCTATTCTATTAATTAAATAAAACAATTAACATAATATGAAGATTAAGAAAAAAATAAACTGTTAAAGCATAATTGACAACAATGAATTAAATAACATAGATTAAATTAGATTACATTCTATTTTTGAATTTTTTTGTGGATAGAATCAACTGGTACCTTATTGATAGATTTTTTACAGTTACTAGTATTTCACCCATGATAGCAACCTTATAGCAACGAGAATAAAGATCACTGTGATACAAAATAGTAAGTATAAAAACTGGCCAAGTGCGAGTCGGACTAGCACACGAAGGGTTTCGTACAAGGCAAAATCGCCGAAAAAAACACGTTTGTTGTATGGGAGCGCCCATTAAATATTTATTTTATTCTGTTTTTAGTATTTGTTGTTAGAGCGGCAACAGAAATACATCATCTGTGAAAATTTCAACTGTCTAGCTATCACTGTTCATGAGATACAGCCTGGTGACAGACAGACAAACATTCGGACAGTGGAGTCTTAGTAATAGGATCCCGTTTTTACCCTTCGGGTGTTGAAACCGTGTGTACTCCCCGTCACTTTTTCCTAAAGGTTCATTAGAAAACCAGCGTCAGACAGCATCTGTTTGGCATTAATGCTGAAATGAACCTTTTTGGCGTAGCCGTGAGTCACACACTACTGTTGTTTGAAACATTATTTTTATTTTGTTAATTTTGTATTTTATGTTTCACGAACTGTGATCAAATAAACTTTTTTCTTTCTTCTTTCAAAATCAGAAGTTTCAACTGGGAAAAGAAAAAAAAATCTTTTATATTTTCGCTTTTGACCCCAAAAAGTACTTATTCTCATATTAATAAATACATTTTAAACTTGCTTGTTCAACACAATATCATCAGGACACAAAAAGCAGTATTTTCGACAAAACTGTGTATTATCACCTGTGCTCCGTTAAACTGCTCGGTCACTGACAAATGTGTGCACTGACAGGACCGGTCCACTTAATCTGTGTGGTTCTTTTCTCAAAAGACCATTTCAGACACCAATCTACATGGTATTCACATGATCTGACCAAGACTGACTGTTACCTCTGAGTATGTTTCGGCCTTTCTTCTCAGAGTAGTCAGATAGGAAAAGCCGACCTCATCTAAAAAATTGTTTGACGTGTAGAAGTTTTTGTACAGACGCCAGCACATCAAGCTACTCAATCTGTCAAATTTATTTAATAGATTTTCAACTTTATCGCTAAAGCATAAGGTTCAATGTTGATTGGGACAGTTTCGGGTAGCTTTATGTACTAGCGTCTGTACAAACCTACTTAGTTAAACTCAAACTCAAAGCATTTATTTCAATTAAACCATTTACAGGCACTTTTGAATTGTCAAGAAGTCGGTCAGTCAGAAAATGTGAAGCTAGTTGCCCATACCAAAGCGTAGGTACCTATGGAGAAGAACGGGCAAGAAACTCCATGGATACTCTTTTAAATTATATTTTTACAGAAATATAATCATGTATCATTTACTATACAACCATACATGCTTAACTTTCTTTAGCAATCATATTACTAACACACACGGAACTTGAAATCCGCTAAAACCATTCCATTACTTCCCTTATAGGCGTACCAAACAACGGACATCCGTTAGTATGTACTTCCAGTGTAAATAGTATACTAAATGCATTCCCTAGAGATTGCGGCGCGGCACGCAACGTCCTGGCGCCGCGAATTAACGCAAATGACCGGCCGCTTGTATGTCATACAATGTTAAATTGTTCTAAATGGTGCTGTTGATTTTGTTAATAATATGGTCCGTTTTGTTGTACTTGTTGATAAGTCAAATTGTAGGTACAGACGCCAGCACATCAAGCTACTACAATCTGTCAAATTTCTTTAATAGATTTTCAACTTTATCGTTAAAGCATAAGGTTCAAGGTTGATTGGGAAAATTTGACAGTTTCGGGTAGCTTGATGTGCTGGCGTCTGTACATACTAGCGGTGCCCGCGACTTCGTTCGCGTGGATTTCGGAAAACAATAATGTGTCTCTTTATTATTTTTTATTCTAAAATAAAAGTAATAACTAAGTTACTCCTTATAACATCAGCTGTCTGCCAGTGAAAATGGGTCCAGCCGTTTCGGAGATTAGCCGTAGTAAACAGACGAATGAACAAAAAAAAAATGTATTTTTGAGCATTTAGTAAATTCCGTTATTTTGACATTACAAACAGACACTGCAATTTTATTTATTTGTATTGTATGTATGTAAAGATGATGTATAGATTAGAATGTAGGTATTCCCCTAAAGAAAAAGCCACTTCCTTAACAGAAAAATAGTTTTTCTATTGCCACATCAAACCATTGCAGCATTGATTTCATGTTACCTCAGGATATATTTATTCCGTTCACCTTGGTGTACAAATTAGATAACTTGAAAAGTACCTACCTACGTTAGAAATTAAAGAAGTCCCATTGGCTTTAGTTTGAAACAGCCAGCTTCATTTAAAATATAGAATGACTAGCGGCTCGTCCAAGCTTCGTACGGGTGCATTTTCTACTTTCGAATTTCTGAAATTTTCTTTTATACCTACAAACCTTGTCCTGGCAATACCGAACACATCAAAAAAAAAAAGAAAGGAAAAAATAATTATCCAATTTGGTGCAGTCATGCAGAAGTTATGTGCGTACAGACATTTCGGCGACTTTGTTTTATACTGTGTAAGGATTTGTTATGTCACTAAATTTCTTGTTCCCCCGACCCCGTCGAACTGCATCGCCTGCCTGCAGTTTAATTTGTTTTCAATTAGCGTTCTTTCTGATTTTTGAAGTGAAAACTTCATTAGCAGCGCTGTACACTTTTTTTGTAATGGGTAAAAAAGGTTAAACTCGCGTCAGGACACGTGACCTGATCGAAAATTCATAATACGGATGGCCGTAGCCGGTACCGCGCGTGTTTTGTTTATAAGACGATTCACAAAATACACGTAATTGTTCAAGTTTTCACTTCTGTCGGCACTCCCGGAGTGCCACTGTTTTTTGTTTTGCTCATTTCCTTAGGGTCGTAGCGTGATGTTAAATAACCTGTAACCTTCCTTAAAGAAAGGGCTAACACATGAAAACAAAAAAAAAAATCTAATCCAACTGGTAGTTCCAGAGATAAACGCATTTAAACAAACAAACAAACTCTTCAGCCTTATTATTAGTGAAATCAATCAATGTAAGTGATCACAAATATGTATGTTCGGTCAACCTATTTTAGAAAACCTTTTTGTGAATTTCTCGACCTCAAACCAAGAGCCCAAACTATCTCCAAACGTTCAATTTAACAAATGTAGCAGCAAATGAAGAGATTCGTAAAGAAACTCTTTCGAACGAAAGTAATCGTAAGATTACACACATGAGATTCTACATAGAATAAATGGAACGATGTAATCTTTTGGAAAGGGATGACATCTACTGTTTAAAGTTATGTGATAAAGACCTCATGAGATTTCCTTTTTACTGGTAGGTGGTTTGGTGGTTGAGAAAGAAAGTAATCTACCGGTAAGTAATATAATCGGCCTCTAATCCCACTGCTGGGACATTGGCTTTCTCTTTTTTTGAGAGGGGGTGGGTATACATTCGGTTAACGTGTCTGTCTGTATGACCGCGTTATTCCTCTAAACTAGGCAACGGAATTGGATGCGGTTTTCACAATCATTTACAGAATTTATTCCGGAAGGTTATGTTTATCACATCACACTAATATTATAAAGGCGAAAGTTTGTGAGTGTGTTTGTATGTTTGTTACTTCATCACGCACAAACGGCTGGATCAATTTTGCTAAAATTTTGTATGGAGGTAGCTGACACCCTGGATTAACACATAGCATACTTTTATCCCTATATTCCCACGCGATCGACACTTATGCGAGTGAGACCACGGGCACAGCTAGTAAAACATAAATATTAAACTTACATAAAAATCAAGAAATCTCGAAATTATATCAAGTCGTAAAAACTGTGCGAAGCTGGGACAGGTCGCTAGTGATAGGTAAACCCAAGACGTTACTAGCTGCTTATGTCCTGGGTTTTATAACTCAATATCCTGAACTGGGAAATAGTATATCTAGGATGTAATGGGAAATAAAGTACGTTTTACAAGCGATTGCACAATCTTGTATGGCATAAAGATCATCAAAAAGCTTTAAGGCTCGTACACACAGGCGCGACGCGACACGCGACACAAAGGCACCGCTCGTTGCGCGACTTGCGGTGCCTTTGCGTCGCGTGTCGCGTCGCGCCTGTGTGTACGAGCCTTTAACTATATCTGCTAACGCTAGTCTAGCATTGGACTATTAGAAAAGCGATTTTTACGAAATTACCATTTTAGGAGTAGTGTGGTATCGGCCCCGACTTACGAGTTGTAGGTCGTAGGTTCGAACCCCGATAGGCGCTTTACTTTGTGTAAAAATTTCATCACCACTACGCTCAAAACAGTGAAGGAAAATATTATGGTACTGACCAAGATTATGTCTGGACTTTAAAAGAGACTGTGACTCTTCTTAGAGTAGTCAGATAGGAAACGCCGACCTCATCTAGTTTAAAAAAATATATGATTGACTTGTAAAAGTGTTTGTGCAAACCTACTTACAAAAATAAAATCATTTATCATTTATTTATTTGTCCAAAACCTAAGTTTACACGCTCATGGCATGCAAGATGTTACATAAAATTATACCACAGTCATGTTGTCATGTGTGTCATGTAAAGTCCGATGTAAGAAATTAGCAGGAAAGTGTGCCTCACGACTGCGCCAAAAAGGCCCAGTTCAGAAAAAATGCCAGACAACTGACGCTGGTTTATTAATTAGTCCAATTTATTTTTTTATCCTCCCTCTGGAACGCCATACAGAATTACACCAACGGAGCAAAAAATTACTCCATGCGCTGAACAAGAGATAACAGACATTCATCATCAAAGGAAAAAGCTGTAGGGAAAATAAAAGATAATTTTCCCTAATAATGTCTATTGTAAGTTGCGCCCATCCCACTAATAAAGAAATTGCTCTATCATCATAATGTAACATTATTGAAACGATAGGTGGACATGGAAACTTTATTATTATACTCAGGCACTTAGTTCCACGAGTATAATGACTTTAATAAACTTTTACGTAATTAAAAATAGTCCGTGTCGCATGCATTAAATATTTTTGTTGGATATTATTTTGTTGTCCTTTTCCTTTGAGACAGAAAACATGGCTGTTCCATACATTTTGACCGAGTAGGTGTAGGTATGAGGAATAGGGTGTAATGTTCACCCATCCTACATAGAAAAGGGAGGATCCTCCGAGCCTTGATTCATGTCGGGACGTTGTGTGTATGCTAGTTGCGCGGTAAACTCTGCTTGCGAGATGCAGGATTTTGCGTGACTTTAGTTTGATGCGTAGTTCATGTGGTGATGTAGATACCGCTACATAAATATTGCACTTTTCTATGAAACAGCTGATGTTTTTTCATCTGACGAAAAATGTCTACGTTACGGGGTCTAATTCATGGCTACAGTTTGCGCGTTGATGTTTCTACCACTCTGTATAAACGGACGAATTGAGAACCTCGTCCTTACCCAAAGGGTTCCGTACCCAAAGGGTAAAATCGGGACCCTATTACTGAGACTCCACTGTCCGTCTGTCTGTCACCAGGCTGTATCTCGTGAACCGGGATAGTTAGACAGTTGAAATTTTCACAGATGATGTATTTCTGTTGCCGCTATAACAACAAATACTAAAAACAGAATAAAATAAATATTTAAGTGGGCTCCCATACAAAAAACGTGTTTTTGTCGACGTGTTTGCCTTGTGGTACGGAACCCTTCGTGTGCAAATCCGACTCGCACTTGGCCAGTTTTTTAAGAAGTCGGTTTATAATATGCAGTGATGGGGTTTATCGACAAAAGTGAAAAGTTAAGATTATCAAATAACAGTAGTCACTCTTATTACTATGGATTAGATATACTACACTAGCATGTTGGTGACGCGAACCCACAAAATGTTCCTCTACTAAAAAACGCTCAACAAAGAAGTTTTCATTTCAAGAATTATTTGTTTATTCACAAAGGCGCTGTTTTTTTTCTATAATACAGGCGTAGTGGTTAAATTTTATGTAAAAAAGAAAGAATTGTGTCAGGTACAGCAACTTCCATACTTATTGCTCAAACCTGTGAAAATTCATGCTCACTTCACAAACCAACAAAATATAACAAAATAAATCTTCATCGATTCTTATCTCAAACGACGGAGCTCAAAGAATTCTCACAGCTCAAGTAGGGCGCGAAAGAAAATAAAAGAAATATTTTCCTTGAGCCTTAGCGAGGCATCGATTGTTTTAAAATTCTACTAATGAGAGACTAATGAGAGAGAAAAACCTCATGAATAGGTAGGCGACAGTGAGCGAAGTATTTTAAAAGGCGCGAAAATCCGCCATCTTGTATAACTTTTTCTTTTATCTCCTTTTCAGACTAAGTGGTGTTGGATAATGTGTTGCGTATGTTTCTTAGTGATACTTCTATGACGTAACAGTATTACCACGGTAATATTATCTGTACAGTACTCTATCTTCATACAACGGGAACGCGAGTCATATCTACGCGCCTCGAGTTCCGTTTACACTCGGTAAACAAACAGTCTCGAATGCTTCGCATTGACGAATGGACGCCGGACGGTGTGATGGTTTTGTAAGCAGTAAGCGTGCGATTTGTGACAAATATTCATTGAAATAAGTACTTACTTAATTATGGCAAAGAGCAATCAGACTATATTGTGCTGTTTTTGGTTGCTTGAATTCGTCAATAAATATATAATATTTACCTATACCTACAATCACAAAACTATAAAGAAACTCAAGTAGGTTGATGAAATTAAAATACTGTAGGCGGACAGCCCTATCGCGTGTTTACGTACCGCGCGGCTGTAGGTAATTATTTCTAGAACAGGGCCGAGTCACAATACTGTAAAGATAATATTACCGTGCTATTACAGATATGTAACAAACTGGGACAGGTTGATTTGTCTGTCCTCTTTAGTTTACTTATTGGCGGAACTGACAGCTGAACGAAGTTTGACATTCAAAAGAGGATACCCTTTGTGAATATTTTGCTTACATCCATTCCATTATTTTCCACCACTTTTTGAATCGTAATCTTAAATGATACGACAAGCTAAAAGTACCAGGCATGTAAAACAAAACAAGTAATTTGTATCAACCTATCAGGTAACGTTATCAGGAACACTGCTGAACTTACAAGTATTTATGTTAAAGCCTCGTAAATTGTAACGTCTTCGGCACCTATCTGATGGGCTCGAATATTCGTTGGAGATCCGGCAGTAAAGGCGAAACTTTCTAACTTTCTTCCAGGAAGAATTTCCGTAACTTAATTTGGTGTATAGCAACTTATTATTTTTTTTATATTGATGAAGGCTCGATGACAACGCGTTTTGGTGGGAGTAAAATAATAAAACGTTTACATCAAGTATCTACACATTAAATTTCGGTACTTACGTTTTTGTTTAAAGAAAGAAAGAAAAAGTATTTATTGCGAATCGTACAGGTAGATCACAAACTAAACTAAACACAGTCAAAAATAAAAAACCAAATTAAAAAAAGTAACATAATGAAAAATGAAACAGAAAGTCCTATACGAGGCCAAAAGGCTCCTACCTCAGCATGATGCTGCATTTATTTTCGATTCCGATGTGATGTTACGCATACTAAAGGCTTTCCCGCTGACAGGTGCGAGACGACTCTCGTAAAACAATTTCTATGAAAACTTCATGAATATTGTTCTACCAGAATTGCGTCGCACCGTCCGCGTCGCGTCGTGGCCTTAAAAACCTTTTTGTCACCTGTGGTGTATTGACATAAAAGCCAAAAATAATCGAAGTCGAAAGAAAGACTTGAACTCCACAGATACAAAACACAATCCACAATCCGTATTCCAATACTCTCATACATACTCCTTCCACAAATAAATTCGTAATCCAGGACATCAGAATAGTCTTCTAAATTGTAAGAGTACCTTTCCACAATGGAGGACGTGTAATCTTCGTCATAATTCACGTAAAGCTCACTGGTGTTGCGAAACTGCGTCGTTTGAAGCATAATTTTCTGGAACGACGACCATAACCCGTATATTTTGAACCCTAACCTTTTGAACATTCAACCCATTTTTGTATAAAACACTCGTGTCTCTGTATATGTTGTTGCTATTGCGTAATCTACGTTTCATTCGTAGTCTGACTTGGGACGGACATAATATTGAAGAAATATTTTTTTGGTCCGCTTTTCTAAATTACAGGTGACGATGAATTGATCTCGGAGATACATGAGAGAAAATAAATATGTCTTTAGCTCTGGAATTTATAGTATACTTGCTTTTCGCGTCCGACGTCACTCGGGTGAATAATTTTTATTGAGATTTTCATAAAAAAATACCATCCAAATTTTCTTTCTTAAGAACGTTTTTTCCTGTCAATTGCGAACACAACAAAAAATGAATATTATAAATCACCCCATCAAAAGTTTATTCAAAATTAAAATAAATTAACTATTAAAAAAAGAATCTCGGTCGAACCGTTCTCAACCTTTCATACATGCGGCAATAGATTTTTATTTTTTTAGATTCCGATGATTTCTGAATGTTGGATGAATATCAAAACATTTACGAGTTCTACGGGAGACAAGTCATAGCCTTTTCATTGCCTCAACACGCAATTTACGATTCCTGATTAGGTAATTCATTTGCCATGGCGGTATGTATCTTATTCAATAAATGACGCTTTTAACGCGTACGTCTTATTTACATCGTTCACACATTTAATTAAATTCAACATTAAAGATGTAACTAATATTTTTTTAAAAATATAATTTAAAAGAGTGTCCATGGAGTTTCTTGCCCGTTCTTCTCTATAGGTACCTACGCTATGGAATGGGCAACTAGCTTCATATTTTCTGACTGACCGACTTCTTGACAATTCAAAAGTGCCTGTAAATGGTTTAATTGAAATAAATGCTTTGAGTTTGAGTTTTACTTATTCATTTATACATTTTTCTTTATGAAATGAACTATAGACTAAATGAAGGTAGGCAGTACCTAAGCAATTACTATGTAATAAATTCTCCTTCGGGGAGCACAGGCGTATGGAGAGTGTTATGGGAAATGGATAGTTTGTGGTTTGACAACACGTGGAAATGACGTATTGATACCGCGCAGCCTCGCAAACTGTGTGGTTACCACTGACCTCTATAAGTAGTATATACAGGGTCAGTGATGGCTACAGTACATATTATTATGTACAGACGCCAGCACATCAAGCTACCCGAAACTGTCAAATTTTCACAATCAACTTTGAGCCTTATGCTTTAGCAATAAAATTGAAAATATATTAAAGAAATTTGACAGATTGTAGTAGCTTGATGTGCTGGCGCCTGTACCTTTCATTTCGTAATGCATGTCTGTCACAGAAAACTCATTCATTTGTGAGATGGCACACCGTTTGACGATTTATTCCGGTCGGATCCTTGTATTAATTTCTGTCTGATCCACTATAAACTTTGTCATTTCGGTCTGATCCCCTTACTCGACTCTGAATGCATACAATCGGTCATACGCATGCATACATACAAAATGGGTTGAAGCAACAAACATTAAAATTAAATGTAGAGCATTAGTGACAGTGATTTCGAAAATACTTTGCTTAATGTTTTATGAATGAGTGACTATCAACCGGTTTCTGAATCGAGAATAACATTAAGCTGAGAATTTGAGCTTAGGTTCGAACCCAGACAGACGCTTTACTTTGTGTAAATTATTGCAACATCACTGCTCTCAAAACGGTGAAGGACAACATCGTGAGGAAACCGGCTTGTACGAGAACCAAAAAAGGTTCTAAGACATGTCACATCTACTAACCCGCACTGCACTGGGGCCGAGTAGTGGAAAATAGTCCACCCTGATCGAAGATATGAGGCCTGTGTCCCAGCTGTGGGAACAATATAAACTGATTGTGCTTTTATCCTACTGTTACGAGCTTGGGGTTCGTGACCATAAAAACTGCCGATTTAATAACCAAAAATTGACACTTTAATCACAACACTAATTACAACTCAAACACACTAATTATGAAACACTACTTTCTCTACTGATCACTCTTAGTCGCACTTGAATATCGCTTCGATGTACTCGCTTGTATCGCTTATTCAAAACTATAATATAAGTCTCGCGGCTCACACCGGCCTTGTATAGTGCCACAGAGTTATAAGCATCTAGAATGTTCGCGTACATACCGGTCCCGACTGACCCGATGTCGATAGTTCTCGGAATTTCTAGGGCCTTGACTCTACTAATTCTGCTACCCGATACTAAATGGCGCCAGTGGTAACTACCAGGCATTAATTGTGGCGCGCAACACTACCATAGGATTACATAACAAAACAAAACATGCTTTGCAAAAACTGTAAGAAATTATAAATTTCGGGGGCTACATTGAAGGAATCACACTAGGTGTATATCGCGTCGTCGGTAGCAAATGGTAAACGTTGACGAAAGCGGCTTGTTTAGTCAGTAAATAAGAACTCCTATCGAACCCGAAACTAGCCGACCAATCCCGAAACGCCGCGTGAATATACAGAAAATGAGTTTTTAGCGAAGCGAGGCAATAATCTAAATACAAATATTTTAGGTTAAATCTGTCAAAAAAAAAAAAATATTGTAAACACTAGGTAGATTTCTAGAAAAATTTTCAACGACATATTTATTTTAAGATTCTTCGTTATCATAAATCTACATACGCGTCGCTAAGAAAAACAGTAATTTTATTTGAGCGAGGGTGAGAGCTCTAAACTTGATTTTCCTGATTTCAGATAAATCAGCAAAGCAAAGCTTACGCAAAAGTATTTGAACTCGATTTCCTCTATTATTTGTTCATAAAGCACATCGCGAAAACTTTGGCGTTAAAAAGATAAAGTTTTTTAGGCGACATTTTTATTAAAGTTATTTATCATCCACACGGGCTCGGGAGCTTACCTCGGAAGTTTTTCCAGTAACCTTTGTAAGGAAGAACTCTAAAACAATAGCTTAGTTACAAATTCTTAAGTTGCGTTATGTATATTTTGTTGGTACCACCCTGAAGATCGATGACCGACCGTTCAGTTTGGGTCACTAAACATTTTTCAGGGTAACCATTACAAGTTGTAAAAATTGTGCTTGTTGTATCGAATATTTGTTTGAACGCGCTCTGGAACTACCAGTCGGGTTAAAAAAAACCATTAGCTTTTGATAGCCCATTTTCAGAAACTACAATACCCCACCTGCTACGATTATTTTATACCCGTGTAGCAGGATAGTAGCAGGTGGCGTTTTGTAGTTTTTGCCTACCCCCATGCCAATAAGAAGACTTGAGTTTGTTGATGCATGTATGTGTGTTTTAAGGCTCCTTCAAACAGGCGCGACACGACACGCGACACCGCAAGTCGCGCAACGAGCGGTGCCTTTGTGTCGCGCGCGATTCGCGTCGCTCGTCGCGCCTGTTTGCAGGAGCCTTTAGCGTTTTAATAATTTATCATTCAACACACGATCGTCAAAATATTTGGCTCTTTACACGATGTAAAACAGAAATCGATTGAATTAATTTGAATACAAAGACATGTTTCATAAGACTTACATTGTTGTTTATTATGCGTTAAGAGTGTGTCAAACTGAATAAATTTATAATTTATCGATCGATGTCAAGCAACAGATTTATCGTGCTGACGGCAAATCCGCTCACTACGAGTAGCTTTACCAATATAAGAAAGAAAGTATATCATTCTTTACACAATTTTCTTTTGTATTCTTTGTTTACAAGTATAATTAGCCTATAATGTTCCCACTGCTGGGACACAGGCCTCCTCTCGGTGAGAAGGAGTGGGCCGTAATCCACCACGCGGGCCCAGTCCGGTTGTAATTAGTTAGTAGATGAAGTCACATGTCTTCGAATTGTTGAAGACATGCTGGTATCCTCACGATGTTTTCCTTCACAGTTTTAGGGGTTTAGTATATTCAGTATTTTTTGCTATCGAAGTCAAACAATGTTGGAGGATGTGAAGGCTACAAAAATACTTGCTTACTTCATCATCTGTGTAGTCTTTTCTCAACTATATTGTGGTCGACTTCCAGTCTAACCGGATGCAGCTGAATACCAGTATTTTAAATGGAGCGACTGCCTATCTGACCTCCACAACCAAGTTACTGGGTAATACGATACCCCTTGGTAAGACTGGTTGTCAGATTTTCGGGCTTCTGACGACCCGTAACGACTGTCAAAGTTCCACGAATGACAGCCGGGACCAACGGCTTAACGTGCTTTCCGAGGCACGGAGGGGTCTGTGTATGTAAAAATGGTCACCCATCCACGGACCAACCGTGGCAAGCGTAGCTTAACCTGAGCGATCAACTTTGCGGCTGACATTACTAAGCCACAAGACAATCAAGTGCTTACTTTAAAAAAAAAATACAGGTCGTGTAAGATACCTGATACACAATTACTTCAATGACTAGCAGTGCCCCAAAATAAATCGACGGGTCAATAGCGTAACACATAATAAATTGGAATCGGTTTCATTTTGACAGTTTAACAACATTCATTGCGTTATTTACGTTGTTGAGCAGGCACATTTTTCGAACATATGGAGCAATGGATTAGTAATTTGCTTCAAAATGATTCAGATTCTGATTGATAGTGTGTTGCGCAATTCATCATCATCATTTCAGCCGAAAGACGTCCACTGCAGGACACAGGCCTCCTCCAAGCACCTCCACTTCGACCGGTTCTGTGCTTCTCACATCCAACGGGTTCCTGCGGCCTTCACAAGGTCGTCGCAATTAGGGTGCGGGTTATTTACTAATTACTTCGCTTTCGCTTGGGATTCTGTCTATTTTTTTTTTGCTCGACTCCTAGGAATCGTAGCGTCATGACAAATAGAGAATAAAACATTTGCATTTGATAACCTTCCTCAAGAATTGGGCTATCAAATGCAAACGTTTTTTTTTCTTTTTCAAATTTTCACTGGTAGTTCCAGATATTACCGAGTTCAAACCAATATTCGATACAACCAGCACAATTTTTACAACTTGTAACGATCACCCTGACAATCTTTTAGTGACCCAAACTGAACGGTCGTTCAACGAACTTCAGAGTTTTACCAACAAAATATACATAACGCAACTTAAGAATTTGTAACGAAGTTATCGTTTTAGAGTTTTTCCTTACAAAGGATACTTGGAAAACTTCCGAGGTAAGCTCTCGAGCCCGTGTGAATGATAAATAACTTTAATAAAAATGTCGCCTACAAGAATTTATCTTTTTAACGCCAAACTTTTCCCGATGTGTTTTATGAACAAACAATAGAGGAAATTGAGTACAAATACTTTTGCGTAAGGATTACTTTGCTGATTTATCTGAAATCAGGAAAATTAAATTAAGGGCACTCGCTCTCGCTCCTTTAAACTGATTGTTTTTCTTAGCCGCGCGTATGTAGATTTATAATAACGATGAATCTTAATCTTGTCGTAAATTATTTGTCTAGAAACCTACTGAGTGTTTACAATAAAAAAAAATCGACAGCATCAACCCCAATAATATTTGTTTTATTGAGATACTTATTGCTTTTTACAATAATTTATTTATTCTCAAAATGAAAGGTAAATACTAGGACTGATTTAGGGCCGGTTTTTTGATCCGTAGTTAACCTATTGTTAAAAATAGTAACTAATGGTACAATTTTGGAAAAATGTGTTTTATGATAAATTTTTTATCTTTGAGTTGTCAAATAATTAACTATTAGTTGACCCAGTTGACCGGTCCTCAATGCCTTATACATTCTCCACCAGTCAACCAAGGGCTGTAGAGAGATCAAGTCAAGTTTGACGTCAAGTCAAATCAAAAGATGTTTATTCAAATTAGGCGGAAAATCAGTGCTTTTTGAACGCCAAAATTCCCCCAAAAGTCCCACCCTTCACCACTTCCTAGTGCTATAGCTGGGAAGAGGAGTGGCGAAACTAACTCTCCAGCATCCCCGTCATCAATATCAGTAGCCTATACAGTACCCGGCGATAAATATTGCACATCGATCTTTGGAAAGAGACAATCGGCTAATTTCGGCTTCGTAGAGCGTTATCTCTGTCGCACGAAATACAAACAGTCCGGTATCTATTAGGAGCTGTTAAAACAATTATGATTTGCATCTTTTGATAATTATTTTTATTCT
Source organism: Luperina nickerlii (assembly GCA_963855955.1). Classification (NCBI taxonomy): domain Eukaryota; kingdom Metazoa; phylum Arthropoda; class Insecta; order Lepidoptera; family Noctuidae; genus Luperina; species Luperina nickerlii. The sequence continues at coordinate 18,712,108 of OY979676.1, read as the reverse complement.
TTGTACAAAATCGATAGGATCGAATAGGTCGATGTGCAATATTTATGGTGAAGCATTTTTCAGTTATATTTTTTCGTCTGTGCTAAAATACCAATCAATCCAATCTCTTTGATTATACCTACGTAGTGCAGCGAAAAAAAAGAAAAACACGGACTGTCTTCGCCATATTATGATTCATAATGTTATCCTTTTATGATTCTGCCAAAGTGGCCTTTTTAGGCCTCCTGGACTTAGGCCTTCTCAATTGCACGTCATTTGGCTCGACCCTCATCCTTTTACCATACCGTAATAAATTATCCAAAATCTAACACACTGGCTACATACATTTCGTTTCTCTGTAGAACAAAGCAATAAAAATTGGTGTTAATTTCTACCTAACATAAACAGATTCCGGTCAATCTTTTTTATGACTCGTTTTCTTCGCTTAAATAATGTAAAAGGTTTATTTGTACGAGAATCCTCATCAATTGAAATAAATGACTGATTTGCTTATACAGAACATAATCTTTTTAATGGTTGCAATGAGAGAAAAGTGGTCGTTAAATGTTAATGGCTATTTTATACTGTATGTTGAAAAGGCTGCCTTCGAAGTTCCATTCTGTTCATTCGATTACAGGGGCATAAAAAGGAAATGCATTATCGTAGTTATGAACGGGGCAAGTATGATTCACTTGAATATGTGGACCATAGGACTTTGGAATGGAAGTTTCTTTCGATACGGGGATGTACTAAAATAAAATCCTCGACAGGTGATGCCTACAAAAAGCTCTTCTTGGGCAGTTTCAATCCTATTCAAACCTATCCCTTGCTGCCCTTTCCCAGCGACGCTATAAACCCTATAGAAAAAAAAAATTAATTAATTTATTTCTTAGACAACAATGATCCATATTATGTTAGTGAGAATGATGTGTGAGATGTGTGTATGTGTGATATGTGTGTGTGTGTATGTGAGAGATGTGTGTGTGTGTGTGATGTGTGTGAGGTTGTGTGTGTGTGTGTGATATGTGTGTAATAAGTACTACCCATCCTTGTCATATCTTATTATCTATGTCAATTAATTGAGACGGAAATAAAAACAAGCCCATGAATAAAAGTATGAACAAATTAAAAAACTCATATAACTTAACGTCGAATTGCGAGAAGTCATTAAAAAAAACGGTCAAGTGTGAGTCGGACTCGCGCACGGAGGGTTCCGTAGAAATTTGTAGGTAGGTATCTAATAGTTTACCACGGGATTAAAAAAAATAAGTAACTACAAATTTACAGTTTTCGGATTTTTTCCTTTACTTGTGCTACATGACCTTGCTTCTTGCCAAAGTTCATGATTCTAGGTCCACGGAAAGTACCCTATAAATTATGATTCCCTTGAGAATGTCGAAAAATACATTTTTGCGGCATAAACGGCCGTATCTTTTTTAACGTTAACATAGAAGTTTGATTTTTTCACAGCTTCAAAAGATTGTAGACCTGAGTATCGACGACGAGTGAAAACCTCGTAAGTGTAAAAGAAGTCACTTTTCAGGAGGAAGAGAGAACTGCGTGTTGTAAAATTTTTGTACGGCGGCTTCTATGTTTTTTTACCGATTTCAAAAAAGGAGGTTCTATTTTCTTATTAATTAATATGGAAATTTAATTATATCCAGAACTGTTCGATACTATAAGATTGTCCGAAATGCATAAAATACTACTTACATTCCCGAGGTTTTCACTCTAAGGTGACGGTATGTGGTTTTAATTTCAACTCTATACCTCCACGCGTTCCCGAGATACAGGGTCTTGACAGACAGATAGTCAGATGGACAACAAAGTGATCCCATAAGGGTTCCGTTTTTTCCTTTTTAGATACGGAACCCTAAAAATACATAATCAGCCCATAATGTTCCCACTGCTGGGACACAGGCCTCCTCTCATAGAGAGGGAATGGGCCGCGTAACCCACCATGCGGGCCCAGTGTGGGTTGGTGGATGTTACACATGCCTTCGAATTTTTTGGTTCTAAAACATGCCGGTTTCCTAGTGATATTTTCCTTCACCGTTTTGAGAGCAGCCTGCTGGCTGGCTTCAATCGATGCCACGTACAACGTATTTTCTTTCTTTCTTTCTTTCAATTAATCAACTCAGCCTATCGCAGTCCACTGCTGGATATAGGCCTCTCCCAGACAGCGCCACAGCACCCTGTCCTCCGCCTTCCATATCCAGTCTACCCCAGCCACCTTCTTTAGGTCGTCCGTCCATCTAGCTGGGGGGCGTCCCACACTATGCTTGCCGATACGTGGTCTCCACTCCAGGACTCGTCTGCTCCACCGGCCATCGGTCCTTCGACAGACATGGCCAGCCCACTGCCACTTCAGTTTGATTACTCTCTGCAAGCTATGTCGGTAACTCCTTCTTCTGGCTCCTGGCTGGCTGACTTCAGTTATACTATTTCAATTTGAGAAATGAAGTGTCACTAACGAATACTTAGTAGTTTAGAATTATTTTCCATCTTCTACATAGGTTTCACTTCTTGGGTTTGTTTATTAATTCATCACCATCTCAGACGAACGTAGGCCCCCCACTGCTGAACATAGACCTCCCCCAAGCATCACCACACCCTCTGTGAATTTCAATAGTTAAATACACCAAAAAAAAAAAGACAACTGCAGAGACAGGTTTAGAAAAGAAAATAGAGATTGTGAGGTAATCGTTAAAATTCACCACAACTTGAGAGATCCTGTTGAATAAATTGCAAGAAACTTCTACAAGCCCAGCTCCAGTTTGTTATTCCTTCCTACTTATCGTAGAAATCTTCAAAGTTGATCTACTTTATAATAAGTACAATATCGTTGTTAGAAAGTTAGCACCACGTGAAGAAACTTAGTTGCAGTGCTTGTTAAGAGTTTCTTTAAAATCGACGCGTTTGCGATAAAAAAGAAAAAACGAAAGTATAGTATTTTTATCTGACGAAGCGACTCGCGCTTCACTTGTGGTTAACAAGTGTATACACGCGCTGTGGATGTGTGTGTAAGAACAGGATCTCACGGTACCGTCCGAGACAGTGGTGAAGTTAAAAGTGTGTGTGTTATGTGCTGATGCTACTCGCCTTCACGCACACATTCACAGCTTACCACAACTATAGCGCGCGTCGCTTTGTGAGGAAAAGATACTGTACAGTCACGAGCACCAAAATGTACACACTGAGCAACTTTTAAAAGTGATTTTCTCCTACTGTGTTAAATGTAATTTAATGTTGTTACGAACATTGGCGATACTAATATTATAAATTCGAAAGTTACTATGTCTGTCTGGATGCCTCAACCACTGAACGGATTTCGATAAAATATTCCAAGGGAACGGATGGCATCCTGGGGAATAGGACATAGGCTATTTTTGTCTCAAAAAGAATGCAAAAGGGATGGAAGTTTGTATGGGAAGTACATAGGTGAGGGATATGAAAATTCAAATGTATGCTTTTGGTAAGAAATAAGGAATTACGTGTTACAGCGTTTTGTAAAATCATCCCCTATTGGTGTAAAATAGGCATAAATCCCGTGGGATTATATCCGACCTCTACGTGGGGGAAGCCGCGTGTAAGAGCTGGTTATGAAATAAGTCTTATCTCAAAGTTGCAATCGTAATTCCGCGAGAATATCGCCTTTGAATTGTCTTAAGAGCATACATGTTAACGCTCGTGACTTTACTTAGTTCATTACTAGGAGTGTGCTGAACTGAAAGAAAATCAATACTTATAATGTTTTTTTTTTAAGTGGTTTATAAGCGGCTTAAATTCTCGGTAATGACTCAAGGGAGCTTATTAACTGATAGAAGAAATGAGGTCTCAAGAAATGAAATGCTATAGCAGAGCGTGGTGTGCTTTTATCAAGTCTTTGTAATACTTATTCAGGTTTTTTTTTGCATAATGTTTATAAAGAATGAATATGACTCTTCGGTGCGGTGGTTCCAATATCCAAAATGAATTTAGACAGTATCAAAAATAGATAGATAGATTCTATGTCACTTATAAGACCAAAAATCTTTACTAAAATTTAATAAATCATAACCTTACTTACCAAAGACTATTTATGTCAAAAATCAAGCCACTTATTCAAACTACAACTAGGCTGAGAATCAGCCCTTTTTTAATGTCAAAGTGACATAAGACAGTAACCCAAAACGTCCTCACCACTTCTCAGTGTTTTAACTGGAAGAAGAAGTGGCGCAACAAACTCCCCAGCAGCACAACTGTCAACAAAAGACATTTCTTAACCAAAAGAAATCCAATCACAATAATAAAGTTGTTCGTCACTAATTCAAAGTAAACTAAAACACAATTATAAGCGTAAAACATCACGATTTACTGCACACGTTAACGTAAGCGTAACGCCTCGTAAACGATTTATTGGCAGCTGTTCCTATATCTTCTTTCTCTGTCTAACACGGAGGGAACAAAAGAGAGAGTCGATAAAGTTTCCTTGTTTATGATGTGATGTACTCGTAATTGCAGATATTGGGTTTAGGAGTCATGAAATGAGATTACTTGAAACTCAATTTTGGACCAAAAATGTTGTTTAAATTAGTTCGGAAGATGTTGTTATCGTTTCTGCTTTTGATATTGAGTTTTTAACGTTTATGCTACTGTGTAGGTCTTTTTATGCCTATTTTTGCCCATAAAATACAGGAATTATCTTAATACCAGAAAGTTTCCAGTTGCAAAATACTATAGTGGAACGTCTTTTTAGTAACCTTGATTTATCTTATATTCCTATATTATAATCATGTTTTCTTTATTTTTCAGGTAAGTTCCTAATTACAAGCAAACCGTGAAACGGGCCCTGGCTTCAATGTACTGTCCACCTTCGAAAATTATGGTATGGTTTCCAATTTCCACCTTTAAATGTATTGAATACTGTGCATTGCGCCGATCCCAAGTAACATGAGACCTAGGTGGGAAGAACCATGAGTGCACCAAAGATGTAAGAAACGAAATAATATTGTTGGCTTTGGTTGATGCAGAATTGTATCAAATCAAATCATTTATTAATCTGCAAAAATGGGTATATAAAACATAGATGTTGTTTTATAATAGTTCTCTATGATCTATCGTCACATGGATCATGCAAATCATATTTAATTTTTACAACTTTATAGTACATACTTATATAATTTTAAAAGCTAACAGTATTAAAATAATAATAATAATATGTACAAGTATATATAAAGGAGGGGAAAGAATCAAAGGGCATCAAAAAGTTCATCTGCATCGCTGTCAACAGGAAACGTGCCCAAAAGACTGGCAGCATTGCCACGTTGTATGGCAATGCTGATTCTTTGGCAAAAAAATAGGCCAGCCCTCTGGTCACGTGAAGAGTTGAGTACTTATATTACATATAAATATAATTTAAATAAAAATTAGGAAGTAATACAAAATACAAATGAATGTCACAATTTGCAAGATCAATGGAGCTTAGTTCAGCGAAAATGAACCAGCTAACATCATTTCTCCATTTACAGAAGTAACTAATTGTAATGGTCCTGTAGTGACGCCATTTTGGTTTCACTGGCTTCCCTGGCACCTCATTAACTAGGTAAATGTCCATTAACTGCTCTCAAATTACGATGTTTATTTTTTATTTTTTTTACATACTTCTTTTACATAACATTTTTATTATCTGACATTATATACAGACAATTCTAATTTCAACTCTTTACTAGTGGTTGTAATGGCAATTATACCACTCGGTTTTAATAGATTTTTATATTTTATTTTTATTTATCCTTTTGATAGATTCTTTTATATTTTGTAAATGTGAGGACTTTGTAGGCCTTGTAGACTTTAGATCTATAGATCATTTTTTTATTTTATCAACTACCTGGTACTTGTTCACAGGCCTAGTTTGTCCTCCCATACCTACTGTAATTTGAAAACATTGTAAAAGCCAATTATTTTTAAAATAGTAACCGTGGAGTTTCTTGCCGGCTCTTCTCCATAGGAAACGACTAATTGGAATCGTGCACCTAGCTAACGTTTCATAAGTGCCCATGTAGATTTATGTGAAATAAAATATTTTGACTTTTTGCCGTCTGTTCGAATACACAAAGGCTCCTTCAAACAGGCGTGATTATATCGCGTGTCGCGCCTGTTTGTAGGAGCCTTAATACGTTCGTACACAGAAACTAGGCAATTAATCATCTAGGTATAAACCGAGCCTGCTCATAACTACGCTGGCCGTCGCGTCGGCGCATTATTATTTCACGTGGTGTCACCCGTCTGTCTGGCCTTCGCCTGCGTGAATAATTACTGCCGAACTGAATTTATCACAGGCTCGGCCTAGGGATGACACGACCACGCTCAACGCAATTTTTTAAGCGTATCTGTGTGCCCGTTTCAGATTTTATTGATCTTTATTGGCTATGTTATGTAGATCGTCGATCAATGGCTTCGATGAGATGTCTTTAGTTTCGGGTGTATCGTCTTCCCGAATTGGAAAATAAATATATTGTAGATAAAATGTGTTCCTAACAAAGAGAGGTATAAAAATCTTTTCTCACATTTAAATTATTGTCGAATACACACTTTTTATGTCAGTTGAATGCATAATCATATCACATTTTCTGTACAAAGTAGTCGTATGTCGTTAAACCAAATTGCCTTATACAGTATTCAAATTGGTGTTTTAAGCAAAAATTAATGTCTTCCCCGGGCGGATTTCAACGCTTTTCCTCAAAATAATCCAACCTCCTGAAACCTGGAGATTACCTTGATGTAAATAATAAAGACAGACATCCTTAACCGTGATTTGTAACATCGTGCATACGTAAATAATACATTTCTCTGGGTTACCGTAAAATACGCACCGAAGGACCATTTTGGGACCTTTAATTAACCTTTTTTTATATTTAATATAAGGTAACTTCACAGTAAGTATAACAATATTATTATTCTAAACATTACGCCAATTTTTTTGATGCATTAATGTATGTTTAATTATGATTTGAGTTCCATCACTGTATTAAAATAAGACTTGAAAATATCATTTTTTTGCTCAAAATTATTTACGGTTTAAGAGATACAACACTGCTTTTAAAAAACCAACTTTTTGACCGTTTTCAAGTAATCTCCGCCTTAATGTAGTGAATCTTCTATACATGTTCTTACAGTGACTACAAAGCAGAATGAGTTGATGGTTGCTTATCTCCGAGGGGCGGGGGTCTGAGGTCAGGAGCGAGAATATTTTAATACTAATGAGCTCCACGATATTGTTTCAGCAGAAGAAATAACTAAGTAGCAATTTGCACTGGAGAGGCTGTCACAACAGTTTTTAAATACGTTTTAAGTGTGTTGTTAAGGATAAGGTTAAAATGTTATTGCAGCGGTTTTCTTGGGACGGATTTGTCTTCAAGATTATTGTGATCATCAGCCTGGCCTTTTCCCAATTATGTTAGGGTTTTTTTTTAAGGTGGGAAATCATCAAATGACCCCTCCCGCTCTGGGTGGAGCGGAAGGGAGTGTCAGACTCTTACTGACTAAAACCCACTCGTGTTCCTTCCTTAGCCCTTTATGTTCCGGGCCAGCGGTAACCCTTTCGGACAATCCCGCTGACCATTATGTTAGGGTCAGCTTCGAGTCCAAGTCAAAGCATTTATTTCAAATAGGCACATAAAAGGCACTTTTGAACGTCAAAAATTACAACAAAATAGAATTGGTTCTAGTCGCCCATTCCAAAAGGCAGGTTTTGTATGGAGATAAATGGGCAAGAAACTCCACCGTTAAGGCGAAAGCGCCAGGGTAGCCCGCGAAATTCAATTTTTTTTAGGTTTTTTGCAATTTGCTGGTCAGTATTAAGTTGTACGTTGATTAATATATGATTCGCGGCCGTAACAAATATGTATTTACATAATTATAATCATTAAAGTCATCAACACAACTCTAAGACCATGTAAGTCCAAAGAATAACTGTTTCATGAAATCATCATTCTTTGGACTTACGTGGTGGTAAAAATATATTTTTTTGACGAAAAAAATAAAACACTAGTGCTTTAGTATGTTGCTTGTAGAATAATCTGACAAAAAATCAAAATGATTGTATGTATATTAGTTTGGTTTTTATTGTAAAAAGAAAGTTTTTAGAGGTATCGTCATGATTTTTTCTATGGTATCAATTAGTATCAAATTAGTTGTATTATATTTTCATCACACTATCTACCTAGCATATATCCTGAAGAATGACATTTTTTTTTCTGATTTTGTTTACTGTAGTCGATCATATAAGTACTTTTATTGTTTCTTAAACTTGCGTTTTTTGTTTTTAGGTCCTGTAAGCCCCTTAAGAATAATGCGCTAGGTAGCCCGCGAATTTCAATCATCACCAATTCCCATTGATATTTATTGAAATAGTAATTCAATAGGATTATTAGAAGTCAGAGGGCTGTATTGATGATTTTAACGATTGTAATTCTGTAAAGTAATATTTGTTAGGCTCGCGAATCATATTTTATTCAACATTTTAACATGAGACAAACGGAAGCAAAATTTTCAATGTCGAGGGCTACCCTGGCGCTTTACCCTTAAATAAGCTTTCGTTACATTATATCTAATAAACATGGATGCATGTTTAAAAACAATTCTATAAGTACTTACGAAGTTAAATGACGGCTTCCTACAGGCAAATTTCACTAACTCATCTTCTCCAGTCTAACCAAATGCAGCTGAATACCAGTATTATACATGAAGCTACTGCCTATCTGACCTCCACGACCCAGTTAGTGGGTAATACGACACCCCTTGGTTAGACTGGTTATCAGACTTTCGGGCTTCTGACTACCCGTAACGACTGTCAAAGAACCACGAATGACAGCCGGGACCAACCGCTTCACGTGCTTTCCGATGCACGGCGGGGTCTCGTTATGTAAAGATGGTCACCCATCCGCAGACCAACCGCGGCAAGCGTAGCTTAACCTGATCGATCGACCTGTGCGGCTGTTATTATATAGATAGCCACGGGTTTCACTAACTATCTTGCTAAAGTATTACCATCATGTAGTATAACCACACAGTCGCTCGATTCACTGCTCCAATTTATCTCCGTCAGGATACGAACTTCTGAGCCTGAAACAATCTAAAAAACATTAATTCATTTTGCGACCCACAGCCACAGCCTTCACAACTTTTTGTGGACAAATTCTGTCTATTATAACCTCGGAAATTGCAAGAAAATGTCCAACTAAAAACTTACTAAGAGATCCTTTGTCCTGGTAAAAAATGTCGTTTATATAATTTTAAAAGAGCTTCGCTATCTTTAAGGAAATTGTAACTAAGAAGAAGTAATAAAAACTAATTCTGTCCGTAATACCCAATTAGAGGACAGCTTGGTAGCAGATTTTCTTTGAAGAGTTTGTTTATATTTTCTCTTATTTAAGCAGTTGTATGTCCATCAATGGACGTCTTGCAGCTGAAATCCTATCCATCCATACTAATATTAAAAATGTGAAAGGTTATCTGTCTGTTACCTCTTCACGCTTAAACCGCTAAACCGATTTAGATGAAATCTGCTAGGTACAGAGATAGTTTCAGTCCCGGGAAAGGACATGGGATAGTTTTTATCCCGTTATTCCCACGGAATCGAAAGTTATGCGGGTAAAACCGCGGGGCGCTGTTAGTACGTGATAATATCGTATTTCCTACATATTCCATTCTGTTGTAAAATCTTCAATTTAACATCATCTTTCAAAAAAACTGGCCAATTGCAAATCGAACGCGCCCACCTAGAGTTCCGTACAAAGAAGGTAGGTATGTAAAAAGTTGATCTCGTTTTTTTGTAATGTTACTAATCTACGGTTATCGAATTTTTTCCTTTACTTGTGCTACACGAAATTGCTTCTTGCCAAATTTTATGATTCTAGGTCAACGTGAAGTACCCTATAGGTTTTGATTCCCTTGCGAGTGTCAAAATGCGCGGCATAAGCGGAACATAAACGCCCGTATCTTTTGATTGCGTTGTCTTAGAAGTTTGATTTATTCACTGCTTCAATGGATTGCAGCCTTGAGTATTTAATATTAATTTCAACTTGATAACATCACGCGTTCCTGAGAAAAAGAGTCTTGACAGACGGACAGACAGACGGGCAACGAAGTGATCTTATAAGGGTTCCGTTTTTCCTTTTGAGATACGGATCCCTAAAAATACGCTATTCCCGTGTGTTTGTTAAGAAGACGTATTGCTGTTATCCCTTTTTTTTCCTGCTTGCGATAGCCAATTATTTTGACAACCGTAGTGATTTTCCTTGTTCTCTTTTACAATCTTTTGTGGAGGCATAATATTTTCAGGAATTAGCACCCAGATATTATAAGCTGTTCTAATGATGCTTAAGGGGATTACAGGACCTAAACGCAAAAAAAAACGCAAGTTTTAAACGCAATAAAAGTATATGATCGACTACAGTAAACAATATCAGAAAAATATATGATATTCTTCAGATTAAATGCTAGGTAGATAGTGTGTTGAAAATATAATACCTACATCTAATTTGATACCATGGAAAAAAACATGAAGATACCTCTAAAAACTTTCTTTTTGCAATAAAAACCATACTAATATACATATGTACAATCATTCAGATTTTTTGTCAGATTGTTCTACAAGCAACATATTAAAGCACTAGTGTTTTAATTTTTTAGTCCAAACAATAGTTTTTTTGTGAATAGATAATTGCTTCATATTTTGCAATAAATTACCAGTGTTGTGTCATCGTGCTTCTCTTTCTTTTCTATGCAGTCCGACAGTGACCGCGCTTTAGGTCATGTAGTCCACTTAATAATAGTTTAACAGCTTAAATCCAGACAGAATAATATTGATCTGGATTTCTTCCTCTACATTATATTCATCATCATCATCATTTCAGCCGAAAGACGTCCACTGCTGGACATAGGCCTCCCCCAAAGGGGGAGGGTTGCCATAATCGCCACGCTTGGCAGGCGGGTTGGCGATCGCAGTATGGTATGGTGGTGGTATGCATAGAGAACGCTGCTGCCCATCCTCCGGTACGACCCTTAGTCGCCTTTTACGACTCCCACGGGAAGTATGGGCTACATTATACATATTAGTCCAACCATACCTAATACAAAGCTAGCTTCTCAGTCCTGATATTACGCTTAGTTGGATTTGCAATTCACCGCCTACTGTTTGACCTCACCAAAGCTTAGGTATAGATACATAATATAGTACCTATTTATTGATATCCGGAGTTAAGCTAGCTAGACGATAATATTATTAGAGCGTCCCAATGAACAGTGTTACGGAATATTGCAATACGGTGGTGGTAAGCATGAATAACAGACAGAAAATCTATATCTATTTAGACTAATATTATATTAATATTAACTGCAAACTTTTAGTCAAAAATAACATAAGTACCAACTTTAACTGCGAAAAAAAAATACTCCGTCTAAGACATGTATGGCTCAAAATGCTTTAAATGGTGTCAACTATCACCCACTTAAGGCTAAATTTTTCCGGACGGCTCCCCGCGCGCCTCAAAGAGATGTCAGCATCAACCGAAGGGGCCCGTCAGGGCCGAAGCCTGCCGGGTCAGCGGGATTGTCCGAAAGGGTTACCGCTGGCCCGGAACATAAAGGGCTAAGGAAGGAACATGGGTGGGTTTTAGTCAGTAAGAGTCTGACACTCCCTTCCGCTCCACCCAGAGCGGGGGGGGGGTCATTTTTATGATTTCCCATCCTGAAAAAAAAGGCTAAATTTTTGACAGGTAAGTACAGTCAAGAGAAAATAAAAGTGTCATGATTTATAAAGATTTTTCTTTAAGAGTAGGTACAGCAAATAGAAAGAAAAAAAAACAATCCAATAAGTACTGACTGACATTTTTTTCTAGCGTGTGCGGGCCTATATATAGGCTCGTAGAGGGGAGACTCGAACCTTCCACGTGTTATATATGCACAGAGACGGCGTAAGATGTTTAAAAATTGATTGTAAACGTAAACGTTTACGTAAAAACGTAAAACGTAAGCGTTTTCATATAAAATGTACAAAGGCGATGTGTACACTCAAGCGGGCGGGCGGGCGGCGCCTTCGTACATTTTGTATGAAAACGTTTTGAAGCAGCATCAAACCCTCGCCGCGCCTTCACCTTACGCCGTCTGTGTATAATTCATGCGTTATGACGGTGTCCAATCAAATGGCGCAAAGATCACTTGTAAAGCTTTAACTCGCCTCTCAAAATGTGGAGTTGTTCCGGTCTGATCCCCTGAACCCCAGTTCAGGGGATCTTATCCACTATAAACTTTCTCATTCCGGTTTGACCCGATTTTTCTTTTGTTTTTATAAGACAGACTCCTTTCACCGTTATTAAACCTCCTCACAAAATAAACACTCCAAGATTTCCTGTTCTGAAAAATGTTCTACTAAAACGAAAGTTTTCATCCAGACTAGAATGTACTGAAAACTAGGTTCGTTCTTATTACGGGCGAAAAGAAACTTGAAAAATGTCTGAAGTCTCTCTTGAATGTAATGACTTGAATTGCTGCGCTGGAGACACTGAAGCTCAAGCTTGCCTGCATTTCATAACTGGAAGACAATGAGAACAAAATGTGTGGTTTAAAATTGAAGAATTATGAGGGTAACGTCGTGGATTTGAACCCAGGCAGGTTCTTTACTTTGTGTAAATTATTTCACCAGCTTTGCTTTCAAAACGGTGAAGCCAAACATCATGAGGAAACCGGCATGTCCTAGAACCAAAAATTCGAAGACATGTGACATTTCAACACGCACTGAGCCCACTCCGTCTCACAGAGAGTAGGCTTGTGTCCCAGCAGTGGGAAACATTATAGGCTAATTATGCTGTAGAAGTTTACTTAACTAAATAACTAACTATACAAATAAATACAAAAAGACACTAAAGGTCACAGCTCACGTATCAAATCGGACAGGGATCGGCACCGTATCGCCTTTCGCCTCGCCATCAAACAGGCGTCAACCTAACGTAAGCACGTAACCAAAGCGGATCAGAAGCTTCGGTACGTCCACTCGGCTACGACTAGGCGACGCAGCGCTTACGGCCCGCCGACTGCCGACCCCACGTTCAGCAGTCGCGCTGGCGACCACGAGACCAACGGGGCAGTGAATACCTACATACCTAGGTAGGTACTCGTCTTTCTACAGTTGGCTTAGTTAATTGCACTGCGTTGAAACTCAAACAACTTGAAACTTTGAGTTTGTGCTCTAATTTCGCCTAAGTGCGAGCTCAATTACACTAAACTCTTACATAAATGCGACTTCGCTTGAATGGTATGTTAAAAAGTAGCCTTTGGCCTTCCTCAGGGTGCCATTTATCTCCTTGCCAAATTTTATCGAAATCCGTTCAGTGGTTTAGGCGTGAAAAGGTAATCCTTTTCACGCCTAAACCACTGAACGGATTTCGATAAAATAAACTTCGAAAGTAACTCTTCTCCGTACGTTAGTACGGAGATTGTATTCAACTGTACTATAAAACATGCCTATAGCACTCGGCAATAGTGTGAGAAGCTTTCTGCGAGTGAAAGAATTTTCGAAATCGGATCAGTACCTACTATCAGTGATTACCTCCTACATTCAAACCTACAAAAATGTGTCTAAACTAACATTATAAAGAGAAAAGATTTCATTTGTTGTATGTTTGTTTGTTAGGTTTTCACACTAAAACGGCTGAACGTTGAATGAAATTAGGCGCATGGGTAGACCATTATCTGGGTTAGGACATAGGATACATTTTATCCCGTTATTCCCACGGGATTGAGACCTATGCGGGTGATACCGCGGGATGCAGCTAGTCTCTTAATATTAGTGTAGAAATAGAGCCCCATCTATCACGAAACAAATACCAACCATTTCAAATCCCAAACAATCTCGGTTTTTGTCCAGCCACCCAATAAGCTTCCGTATTCCACCAACCTTTGTTCGTTCGCGCCTGGCTACGATTGTGGTGACCATTGTCTACCATCGTGGTCACCATTGTCTCCAACGCCCATGAGATCAATGAGGACCGACTTTATTATAAAGGATGCAAAGGGTCATTTAAGTTTGCGAGTTTGTCATCTAGTTTATTTTAGTGCTGAATGGGTGGATGTTGTGAACTTGTGAAGGCTGTGAAAGGAAAATGATGAATGAAGGTAGAAGGGAATAGACAATGGGGGTTTCATAACAATAAACTAGATTTGATTAATACTTAACTTAATTAAAGGTATGTTTATCACTATACCTACTATAGGTGACAAAGTCAGCGACCCATATGCAGTTACAGTAGCAAAAAAAAATATTAAAAAGGTAAAGTAAAAAATACGATTTACATTAATTACAATAGAGGAAAAATTAAATTCTAACTCTAATGTAGACCTGCCTGATCTGATGAGCAAGTTCTAATGTGCCCCTTTACAATTTTTTTTTCTGCTACCGCTGTAAATTATGTTGAAAAATAAACAATCTGAGATTCTCTAGGCTTACATAATGTAGCCTAAAATCCCGAAAACAAATAAATCAAACGCATATAACTCATTCTTCGTATGAGAAAAGGGAAAAGAACTTTCCAGATTTAAAAAAAAAAAAAATCGATTTTCGATTCTCTTCACCGAATTAAATTTCTTGTTTGTATATTTTTAACTACAAGATAATCGTTGAACTGGCAAAGTTTTGCTATTGAAACCAAGTTTTAAACTAGAGTTCTTGAACTTATAAGTGCAGCTTGGTGACTTTAACTTCCGAAGAACAATATTTTAACTCAGTTGTGCAAGCTTGAACGGATAATTGTTTAGTTATTTTAATTTAGCTTTCTGTAGTCCTTTTATAACGTCTGATAGATATAAAAACCTTATTGGTACCTATATTAGAAGCTAATGGGCTCTTCCCCTAATTATAACGCCTTTTTACATCGTTATCACATATGCATATGCATGCTCTTCTCCATAGAAATCTACTAGGTACGCTTTGAAATGGGCAACTAGCTTCATCTTTCTGAATGACCGACCCTTTGAAAATTCAAAAGTGCCTGTAATTTAAATAAATGCTTTGATTTTAAGTTTGTAACTTTTAACTGGCAATATGCCATACACCTGCTTACCTCTTAGAGTAATATCTACGTGATGATATGGTAAGCTATGAAATGGCTACAAACTGAATTCAAGAGTGTTCGCGAATGTCTGACGTCAAAAAGCAACAAGAATTTTCAATTTCGCAAAGAGCTCGTGAAATAAACGAAATTGAAGCGAGGACATGGAGACTGGTAGAAAATAATACTAACGGCGACCTTTTAGGGAAGTTTAGCTGATTGAGGTGCACTGAAATAGCATCTACGAGTACATACTTTATACGTCCGGCGCTCCCTGGCCGAGTATCCGGTTGACTAGCCACGCTAATATTTTCTTCGTCTTATAGCGTGTCGATGGCAAAAATAATACGAAAAAATACAATATGTACTTTTTAAATTTGTCCGGCCCACAATTTAGCTACGCGAATACCGTTTGCTGACGCAGCCATTAAGTCCTCACGAGTGCAAGTGACAGGGCATGCGGTGCAAGATGAGGGTGAGCCATTGTCTGTGGAGCTAATAATGCTGAACTATTGCAAAATATTTTTACTGGTTAATATTTTAACCACGGTATGTATTCTGATTTTGTTCATGCTGTTACGAGGATGAAGATGTCTAAAGTTCATTGTCAGTCAATAAGTCACGTGGTTATAGGTAAATATGATTTTTTATGTTATTGGAGCTGTCACCCCCCCACCTATGAGGGGCAGCTGATAAGTTGCCTAGTCGAAGGTAAAGCTGAAATAATTCATAATCCTTAAGGCGCTACCTCGAAAATAAATCGTACCCACTGATCTATTAAGCGAGAGAAAGTGATGCAATTACGAAAACGACTTTACTCCTTTTTTAACAAAATAAATGAATTAAATTTAAAACTACTTTGAGTAAACTTTGTTATGATAATTCTCTATGTTTTGAAGTAAATTCCATTGAATAACTCTTAAGCGTTACGCGTCGAAAAAAGTAAAAAATATATATAACTTTGCAATTTTTTTGTATCGAGAAAAATTCATTGAATCGTGTATTCCTTTTACATGATACTAGACCAAAAATTCAAAAAACGTACCACAATGTTATATCCCTATACCACATACTTAACAAGTTACACGGAATAGAAAAAACCAAATTTTTTTCAATATATCACCTTAAATGAGGGTTTTCTGAAATGACGTTCGCCAGATGGCAGCACTGACACGTCAGGTCCAGACATCTGTCAAAGAGCGTATATTTTCTTTAGTCATGACTGAATGATGAACGAATGAATGAATCGAATGATGAACGTCATCATATATTTTATATTGGAAGACCTCTTGTCACAGTGGTGCCAACTGGTGTCGTAAATTTTCACGAAAACCCTCATTGAAACACAGTACGCTGTTACGCGGCAGGTATATGCTGGTTCATAGCTCATTCTATGATCGAACGGCAACTCAAAATGCAAAGCCTGAGAACGACTACCTTTTACTCCGTTTATGGGTTCGATTCCCACACCGAATCAAATATTAGCTCACAGATATCTTGTTTGCACTGTGTAGTGTGTGTTACCCAACGATACAGGAAATTCAAGGGGCTATTATCAAAACTCCCTTACTCAAAGGGTTATGCTCGCTTGGCCTATTTTAGAGGTAAACTCCACCCACATGCTGTTATCTTTTGGGAACGCTTCTATTAATAAATAAATTGCTTCTAATCTCTAAACTCTGAAGTCTTAAATCTTTCTGGTTTTAATTTTGTTTCGTAAAAACTGCAAGCAAAGAAGATGACTCTCTTAATCTGTTTGATGGTTCATTGAGTTTTTTTAGATCTACCAGGTGTAACAGAATAAACGTGAGTCCTGAATGTAGTTTGTTAATAATTGACTGAATCGATTTCAAAAACTTTTAAATAGTATTTTGTTCAAAAGCTATATATTTTGCCATAGTGACCGCCGATTGAGCCTAAGAAAATTAATTTTTTTTACAAGGCAATAAGACTTAATAATAAATGCATAAAGTAACGATTTTCTTAATAATAATAGCTATGAAAAATTGCAAGTTTTGGTAGAGTAAAGCATAGTACAATATACTATGCTTTACTCTCTCAATTGGAGTGTAGAGCTAGCGGATTCGTTATTTACCCCCTGTCTTAGTTGTGTTTCACGATATTAAAATTTTTTGAAGTGAAAACTTCTTTAGCGGCGCTGTGTACTTTTTTTGGAATGGGTAAAAACTTCTAAACTCGCGTCAGGTCACGTGACCCTGATCGAAAATTCGTAAGACGTAAAACGTAAGACGCGCGTTGTTGAGGACAGCGCCATCTATGCACATCGGGAAGAACTACGAGGGCCTCGCGTACTAACTACGTAGTTCATCCAACAACGACGAGATGGCGCTGAACCACGGATATATAACTGACGACGAGCTCCATGCGAGCGGCTTGCTTCTCTTACCACTGCCGCGACCAACACCACGAACTGAAGTCTATCCTGTGTGCTTATTTGTAAATCTGAATAAATTCCTTTCACGAGAAGAATAAACCAGTCACTTTGGTCATCATACCTGATTTGCAAAAAACCCTATAAAATAAGGAACACACCTTAACACGCGTGTTTTGTTTATAAGACGATTCACAAAATACACTCGTAATTGTTCAAGTTTTCACTTCTGTCGGCACTACCGGAGTGCCAGTGTTTTTGAGGAATTTCTTTCATATTTTGCTGGTACAAAGTTGTTGTTTCTTTTAATATAAGCAGAAACCACAAAGTAACCTACAGTTATAACAAAATTATAGTTTCTTTCATACAGCACACCCAGGATGATAAAAATATTTTATAGCTTTTTATGATGTGTAAGATATGCCGCGAAACTGCGGCGCGAATTGCGACATATAAACTGGGCAATATTTCGCTTCGAGAGTCATGCGTATGAGTTCGGGTATCATCGGAAGTCATTCGTGTGGAGTCGGGAGTTGGTTATGTAAGTTTTGAGCGAAACTTTCACTCCACGGTTAAGTCAAGAAGTAAATTTTATTAATACTACTAGCTTCTGCCTGCGACTTCGTCCGCGTGAAATTTCTTGTTACTCCGACCCACCCCGTCGCATCGCATCGCCTGCCAGCGCTATTACTTCGTTTTTGCTTAGCGTTCTTTCTGTCTTTTTTTCTTTTTGCTCGGCTCCTAAAGGTCATAGCGTGATGTTAAATACTTCCTCAAGAATTGGGCTATCAAATGCAAAAATAATTTTTCAAATCCGACTGGTAGTTTCAGAGATTAGCGCGTTTAACCAAACAAACAAACAAACTCTTCAGCTTTATAATATTAGTATAGATAGTATAGATAATACGTTCTTTTCTTGGCGAGTCGATGGCAATCTATATAGTCAGTCTAGAATTTGGCTACGAGCTTAGCGACTTCAGTAGCGTCCGTCAACTCCTGTAGCGTGCAGACAACAGGACACGCTGGACACGATATTAAGGGGCTTACAGGACCTAAACAAAAAACGCAAGTTTTCGAAACAATAAAAGTATATGATCGACTATAGTAAACAAAATCAGAAAAATATATGATATTCTTCAGGATATAAGCTAGGTGATAGTGTTAAAATAATACAAATAATTTGATACGATAGAAAAAAATCATGAAGTTACCTCTAAAAACTTTCTTTTTACAATGAAAACCATACTAATATACATACAATCATGATGATTTTTTGTCAGATTATTCTACAAGCAACATACTAAAACACTAGTGTTTTAATTTTTTAGTCCAAACAATAGATTTTTTGTAATTAAATAATTGCTTCATATTTTGCAATAAATTACCAACGTTGTGTCATCGCGCTTCTCTTTCTTTTATATGCAGTCCGACAGTGACCGTGCTTTAGGTCATGTAGTCCACTTAATAATAGTCTAACAGCTTAAATTCATACATAGAATATTATTGACCCGGATTTCTTCCTCTTCATTATATTAGTCCAACCATACCTAATACAAAGCTAGCTTCTCAGTCCTCATATTACGCTTAGTTGTTAGTTGCCCCCTTGTTTGTAGGACAGTACAACAATATGTTGTTTTTCAGTATAAACTTATTCAGCCTAAATTTTCTCACTGAAAACTCTGACTGACTCAGACGTATGTGGCGTACTGGGGGATTTACTTTTGGCCGATTTTCGCCGGGTGGCGGTCGCTTACCAAATCGCCAAACGCGCTTTTAACGCGTAGGTAAGTCTTATTTATTTTTTTACATCGTTCTCATAATATTATATAATTTTAAATTCAAAAGTAATGATGTAACTAATATTTTTGTAAAATATAATTCAAAAAGAGTGTCCATGGAGTGTTAGGGACCTAAACTAAGGACTTGAACTCAAAATGCAGTGGACTGTAATTTAAAATGATATAATGCAAAATAGGTACAAAAACCGAAGATGGTAAACGAATGGAGTGCGCGCGCGTGCCGTCGCCCGAGATCGGTAGTGAAGTGACGCGACTCACGCGACCGCCCGCGTCTCGCACGCCGCACCTCTCGTCGTCGCCCGCCGCACCTCTCGTCGTCGCCCGCCGCCTTCCGCTGTCACACGACAGCAGCCGAAGGTTGCCGGAGGCGCCCGAACATGGAGTTTCTTGCCCGTTCTTCTCCATAGGTACCTACGCTTTGGAATGGGCAACTAGCTTCATATTTTCTGACTGACCTGACTGACCGTCTTCTTGACAGTTCAAAAGTGCTTGTTATTGATTTAATTGAAATAAATGCTTTGAGTTTGAGTTTGCCTCACAAGCCGAGTCGCAACCCCATTTACACAGGTCAGTAAAAATCGCAGGTGACTATAGTTCATTTTGCATCAAAATGTCGATCTTCATAAGGCAGACGATCGCGGTCACGGTTGATTTTAGTCACCCACCGCATGCGACCCGTCGCCGCACGACAAAAGTCGACACCTTCTGTATTTTGGAACTTGCGATTTTATTCATCTGCGCGGCCTAGTCGAATTGCAACATAGACGGTCGATTTTTGCCGTGCGGTAAAAATCTTGCGGCTATAGTCACCTGTGTAAAGCCCGCATAATCCTCCACGCTTGCTCAGTGCGTGTTGGTTGTTGACACATGTCATCCAGTCATCGCATCTCTCTTCGTAATCGCAGCATACTACAATACTATCACTGAAAAAAGATACTTGTCTGCAGTCAGTGAACACTATAACTGCTGATAGGAAATTACTTCAGTTTCAAAACGTAGTTTTCACTACTAAAAACGTCAAACTTTGCTGAAGGTACTTTAACCGCAGTTTGCAAACGCGAAGCGACAGTTTTAAATCAAAAACACTCCAAGAAGAACATTGGTAGGAACAATTTGGACAAGTGATCTCCGCGAGAAGAATGGGAGAAATGGAGTCAAGCCTTGAATAACTTCCTTGAACGAAAAACTTCGAGGAATATCCCCTGCTATTTTCTTTTTGGGCTAGTGATGTGCAAGACATATCTATAAATTGTTTTTATTAATCATTCTGTTCAATTTCACAATATCAATGGTAAATGTATACTTCCTAACATCTCATTCAGCATCGTTTTGGTCGTGTTATGATTATCTATAACTGATTTCAGTGTCCATCCCAAAATATTTTATTAGTCACTTTTTGTAATGTATACTTGATGTTATGTGTCATTATTATGTATCTCATCAAAGTAATTGGCTTTATGTAATCCTGGTGAAATAATTAAACGCATACATTAAATACAGTACATAACAGTTTATGTAATAAATCAGCGAACAAGAAATAATAATAGTTGCAACGATTGAAAGCCCATCCCACATCATACATACCTTCTATTGCAGATTAATTACCAATAATAATTAGTGTTAATACCGCTACTATTATGAGTTAT
The DNA here is from genome assembly GCA_963855955.1 of Luperina nickerlii. Classification (NCBI taxonomy): domain Eukaryota; kingdom Metazoa; phylum Arthropoda; class Insecta; order Lepidoptera; family Noctuidae; genus Luperina; species Luperina nickerlii. The sequence continues at coordinate 18,691,206 of OY979676.1, read as the reverse complement.
CGATTGTGTAATTAGCGGCCACATCCGTTCTTATCATGCATTCGCAACATACGTAGAATTTGATTAATTACTGGTATTAGTGGCTGCAATAGTACCGAATTTCACCCTGAATTCGTGAGATATTAGCTTACTATTGTGATATTATTGAGAAATTGGATATCGAACGTTATTAGTTATCTATAACGTGACTGTTGTAGTCATGAGTTGCAAACAATACACGAAGTCCTTTATAGGTGCACAATAATACATCAGCCGGTCGATTCTGTAAAAATCTCACCGTGAAAAAGTAGGTGAAGTGAGTTTGTTTTTGCTAGGAATTGACACTATTGACAGCTCACTCCACGCTCACTTCACCTTAGTTTTCACGGTGAGATGGTTACAGAATCGCACTGCAGTATATCATCAACTAGCGACCCGCCCCGGCTTCGCACGGAAACATTATTATTATTATACATATAAACCTTCCTCTTGAATCACTCTATCTATTAAAAAAAACCGCATCAAAATCCGTTGCGTAGTTTCAAAGATTTAAGCATACAAAGGGACATAGGGACATAGGGACAGAGAAAGCGACTTTGTTTTATACTATGTAGTGATAGTGTGTCAGAATCACATCAGAAACCTCTTGCAATTTTATTGTGTATGTTAGTGGACTATTATTACAGTCTTATCAATACCGTATTACCCAGTAACTGGGTTGTAGAGGTCAGACAGGCAGATGTTTCATGTAAAATACTGGTATTCAGCTGCACCTGTTGAGACTGGAAGCCGACCCCAATATAGTTGGGAAAAGGCTAGGCAGATGATGAGGGGAATATTATTACAGCAGAACACCCTGTCTTCCGCCTTCAGGTTCCAGTTGGGCCCAGCCACCTCCTTCTTCACTTTCGGTCCATCTAGCTGGGGGGCGTCCCACCCTACGCTTGCCGATACGCGGTCTCCATTCTAGGACTCGTCTGCTGCACCGGCCATCGGTCCTTCGACAAACATGGCCAGGCCACTGCCACTTCAATTTGCTTACTCTGCAATCTATGTCGGACTCCGATTACTTTTCCGGACAACTTCATTCCTGATTTTATTCATTAAAGAAACTCCGAGCATAGCCCGCTCCATAGGGTAGATAGTAGAGTAGTTCTATCGATTAGGTCCCATTACTGGTCCACTTTGACCGTCCACTCATGTGGCATGCGAGATTGCACCGCAGAAAGTCATTATTGAACAATACTTGGACAATCCCTCAAATACCTTTGGATTGTGATTGCTGCTTTTAAAATACTATGGATATAGTCGCAATGGATTTCCGATGTTCGGCGGAGAATGCCGAAGGCTGCCGATGTGGCGAACGTTGTTTGATATTTGGGAGAGGGGACTTACAAATGTTTGCGTAAATGTAAATGTTGAAGTTAGATAGTTACTTGAAAGTTTTAATGACTACAACAAGTTTATCTGTCTTTTGGAGTCAAAGTATTGATTATTTACATAGTTATATCGTCCTATGAAACGGAAATATCCTAACTCGTAAATAGTACGTTTTGCATTCAAAAATATATATAAAGCTATGCACTAGCATAACTTTGTGAGAAAGTTTTTATTTTTGTTTCTTGTCATACGGGTTCTTGACTGTCATCGTTACGAGGAAGATGAAGAATGTTTCATAGGCCTGCCTTTTTTCTTTTTTTTTTCCTGCCTCGGTGACGACGCCCGTAACAAATATGTGGCAAACTTGCAATATTTTTTTTGTTGTTCAGCCTATTTATACTGTCCCAGTGCCAGGCAAACGCCTCCCCCAAATGCTCAAATGCTCAAACCAGCCCTCGCGGTACGTGTCAGGGTCGTCCCGCCACCTTTTTCAGGGCCGGCTTCGGCGTCACCGTCCATCTTCAGGCACCCATAGTGTAGACTTGTAGAGCATGCATATAAAACCTTATTAAGGTCCTTCATAATCAACGAATAACGTTCCCACTGCTGGGACACAGGCCTTGTCTCTGTGAGAGGGTGTGGGCAGTGATCTACCAGACGAAGGGCACCTAGTGCGTGTCGGTAGATGACACGTCTTCGAATGTTTGGTTCTAGAACATGCTGGTTTCCTCACGATGTTTTCCTCACCGTTTTTGACAGTAGTGGTGATGAAATAAATTACACAAGTAAAGAGCCTGCCTGGGTTCAAACCCACCAACAAACTCGTAAATCGGGGTCGTAACCACTGGGCCACCACGGCTCATCAATAAGGTCCATGTGTGTCATCAATAAGGTCCATGAAATAAGGTCCATGTGTGTCATCAATAAGGTCAGTAAGGTCCTCAGTAAGGTAAGGTCATCAGTAAGGTCCATGTGTGTCATCAATAAGGTCCATGAACAAAGGCGATAACCTCAAAACTTTTCGAAAATAAACATTTAAACAAAATCACCTTATACCGGTTCGTCTGGCAACATTCATTTGCACTTAATCGTGAACTGACTTGACTTTCGTCTCGAAACGTAATGGAAAAGTCTTGTATGTACGTTTGATGGGACTCCTCAGTAGTGGTAAATACTAGGAGTTTGTTCTTTTGAGATAAAAGTAGTGGTATTTGAAGCCATCCTTTATGATATTTGATGATACTTGATCAGACTATGGGAAAATTGTTAGGATTTTAGAGTTTTGTGTATACTCAGCGAAAGAGTTAAGTGTGCAGGCGATAAAATATGCGCAGAAGGACAAATTCTCGTACTTAAAAAACGTTCCAATTCAAGTCGAAATCTCATCTCAGCGATAATCAATGTCATCAAAAATGTAGGTAAATTAGAGGTTTTTTGATAGAATGAGAATAGAATGCGAAAGTTTTAAAAAACACGGGAATTGCCCTCCTGTGAGTGATTGACTATGCCCGAGGGTCTGCCAACGTGCAAAGATTTTTATTTAACCCCAACAGAGTTCACTGATAAATATCCTTTTGCTATGTGTAGAAATATAATAATATGCTTCTAGATACGCTCGCATGGGCAATTCTATGCCGAAGATACTCACTCTCACTCTTTTTTTTATTGCGTAGTTCTAGTTAGTCAAGAGAATAGTATTACCTATAGATATAATAATAATAATATTTATTTAATCAAGTAACATGACTCATTCGTGTTAGTAACAATATTCCTTACCGCTATGTTAGTATTCCTATTCTAATTATCTAGTCTAAAATCTTGACTATACGTGAATCACTGCCACACGTCTATCACCGAGGTGGAGAGCTTGCAGCGGCGACTCACGTACAGACAATCGAGTCTGCTCGCCACACAGCGCAGGATAAGGTTGGGGCTGGCCCGCACGCGGTGCACCAGGGAAGCGCATCGTTTTCTCATCGTTGTATAAAAGCAGTCGACTCGAGCTTCAGCAAACATCCCTGACGCACTACAATAGCGGGACAATCCCAGATATGCAGGCGCATATTTTATCTACTATTCTCTTTTCCCAACTGTACATAACTGATACGCACAAATAAACGGGTATAGTTTTCTTTGCATTTGTGAGTGCTAGCATGAACTTACTTACTGTAACAGTATAAGCATGGGTTTTCTCAGTTTTAATGGGAAAGGGATTGTATAGTATTTGAGTAACCATGTGTAAGTACCGCTTATGATACTTACGTAACTACTTGATCAAAGCGATTTCTTTTGGTTATCTAAATGGTTAAATAAAGTAAGTAAATGGTTTGCATACAGCCTTTGTTTTCTTTTAGGTGAGTGTTGCGAGTATTGATAAATAACAATGTGTGTGATTTTCTACTTTTGTGAATAGGGGTTGGCATATTGAGTAGTAATATAATGTATCCCTTTCGACACTTGATCACGGTTATCGCTTTACAGAAAATATTGCTTTTTGTTTTGTTTTGTCTCATGGGGTTGTCTCTTTCGCTGAGTGTAAATCACTTTTCTTCTGAAAAGTACACATGTTGTTATAACATGGGATTTAATGGAAATAGCGAATGGGACCCATCGTTAATACCTAAAAAAATGGGATTCAAAAGTGGGATCCAACGAAAATATGTCAAACTAATCAGGGAGAGATCCATAGATATATGAAAGTACATTTCTATGGAGAGATCAGTTTTATGGAAAATTAGCTTCTGCTAGCGACTTCGTCCGTGTGAAATTTAATATATTATATAGTATAATCAAACCTAAGTTTTCATGGTGAGATTTTTACAGTATAGGACGGTTGAAGATCCCTCGCATTTGCATTTGTTGGAGATCGCTGTAGCATAATCAGCTTATTATGTTCTCACTACTGGAGGCTGTAATTTACCACGCGGGCCCAGTGCCAGATGTAAGATGTCACATGTCTTCCAATTTTGTTTCTAGGCCATGCCGGTTTCCTCGTGATGTTTTTTTTTCACCTTTTTGGGAGCAGTGGTGATGAAAAAATATCCTATGACACTCGGCGATACTGTAGCTTCCATTAGTGAAAGAATTTTCGGAATCGGATGAGTAGTTCCAAAGATTACCCCTAATGTCTATTGAAACTTATGTTTCAAGTTTAACAAATATCAGCTTTATTGTAATGATAATTAAGTTGATTTTAGAGTGACTAGAACTATTGAAAAAGTTGTATTTTTTTAAGTTGTAGCGTAAACTGAACTTACTCATATTTTTTTAAATTTTTTGGCAAATAAATCGCGAATGCAGATTGCAAACTAACTCATAAATTATACCTCTTTATAATATTAGTATAGATAACACCTTTGAGATTTATGTCAAGGAAACATATCAATAACACTTTAATAGTTTTCCTGGGATTATAACAAAATATATTACACAAAATGGGCATTCAATTTCCATGCACGTCAAAGTATTTATTTATTTAAATATCCCTTACAACTATCATTACAGGTGTATGTACTATGTACCCAATGCGACAGTGCAGTCATTTTACAAATCTATACTTACCAACTTGTTATTTACAATTCAAAAATAATATAAAGAATTAAGGGCTGATTTTTCCAACGCCAGATAATTTCATTCGAGGAATAATTTTCAATTTTTGACAGTGCTTCTATACCAAAACTGTCAGACGTCTATTTTATTCCACGAATAAAAATTATCTGTTGATTGAAAAATCAGCCCTAAAACTGATAATCTATATTTAAAGTAATAGGAACTTTAACACAATACCTTAATATTCTACCTATATCTAATATATATTATAACATAAAATAAATAACAGTATCCTAGTGAATTCACTCAAATGACACGTGAACACATCAATTTTGTCATAAAATTCGTTAATGATACGAATTGCCCTTTCTGAAATATTCGACTAAGTTCATAATATTCATCTATACGATGTGAACATCAATGAGTATAGAAATCGGTATGTGTTAATAATAGCTAGTAAGAATGTCGATAAAACTGAAGTGTTTGTCTGTGGTCCCAAAATAAACACAACACAGATACTAGATGTATGAGAAACTATAAACTGTGATGTTCATATCACTCATTTGAAACTAACTCCCCTCGCCCGTCTGTCTGTCTGTCTGAACGCGACAAACTCAGATACTACCGAACGGATTTTCATACGACTTTCACCAATAGACGGAGGGATTCATGAGGAAGTTTTAGGTATATAATTAATGAAGGTTTTGTGTAAATTGGCTGAAATACGACGATGATTGTTGAAGATGTTGGAAAAAATCAATATATATTACGTAATGATATTCAATTCACAACTGTAAAAGAATGTGATTTGAATATACGGGTAATTTTCGTTAGTAAACAATTAAATTCCCTCACTTTAGCTACTCCATTATCCGTCTCCACGATCAACTCGGTTATCGCCTTTTGTGTTAGTGACCTTGTCTTACAAACTTCTGGCCTGAGACGAGGGTCTAAAACACACTGACTTATTCCACAACAAGTCGAGTACGATGCGCCGCCAGAACGCTGGTACTCTTAAGGGGCTTACAGGACCTAAACACAAAAAACGCAAGTTTTAGGAACAATAAAAGTATATGATCGACTACAGTAAACAAAATCATGAAAATATATGATATTTTTCAGGATATATGCTAGGTAGCTAGTGTGTTGAAAACATAATACAACTAATTTGATACGATAGAAAAAAATCGTGAAGATACCTCTCAAAACTTTCTTTTTACAATAAAAACCATACTAATATACATACACTGATTTTTTGTCAGATTATTCTACAAGCAACATACTAAAATACTAGTATTTTAATTTTTTGGTCCAAACAATAGATTTTTTGTAATTAAATAATTGCTTTATATTTTGCAATAAATTACCAGCGTTGTGTCATCGCGCTTTTCTTTCTTTTCTATGCAGTCCGACAGTGACCGCGCTTTAAATTAGGTCATGTAAGCCCCTTAATATTAGTTGTTACATACAAGTAGGTAGGTTTAGCTATACCTAACGCCGAAACTGTTTTATATTTGACGGAGAAGGTATAGTGTGTCTCGTTATTATCAGCCATATTTAAACTATTGTGGGCGTACAGTGGGTAGTGTTGGTTATTGCGCAATAGAAACACCGTTTGCAGTTCAAATCAGATTATAATTTCACGAACAATTTAATCACACTAGCAAATTACACACTGTAGGTACACGACACAACCAGATACGGAACGCTGGACAGTTTCTGAGCACATGTTGTCCGTACGATGTCCAATGGTCAACTCCCCGTTCAAAAGTGAGCCCCACATCGTTCTGTCGAGCTGTTTTATAACCCCCACGGACTCAGGCTAGACTCTGTCAAGCGCCACCAGATGGCGCTTAGCGTTCCGACTAGTCAAATGCATGACCGGATGCGACACGGCCATCCTGCGATGCACACGTCCTCGTGTGTTAATCTGTAAACAAACATACACCGCAAAGTATCTCATAGCTCGGTCACTCCTGACCAAATATGGTACAGGCAAAACAACACAATGAAAATTCGCACAAACTAAAAAAAAAATTGCAGAGTTCAGAGTATCAATCATAATTTGATTCCCAAATCTCAAGATCACAAACTAAATAATCAAGTAAACATGATAGAGCAGCTAATAAAACATCCTTAGAGCATCACAAAACACAGCAGGAATCTTATTCGTGGCCTGTGGCTTTTCATTAAGCCCCTACAACAAACCTCATGTTTGTTACCTTGAATTCCTCCTGAATTCCAAGTCCCACGGACTCTATGGTCTCTACAAGACCCCGGCCAGCCGAACTAAGATTCACCACTATCACTAGACTTTAATCTCTACTTTGTTTCATCAACAAGACTTTTACTTGGCTTTCCTCAAATTCGTCATTAATACTCTGATCCCTTGGCCTGTGCCATGGCATATGCCTTAGCCTCATGAGCGTACTTGATTCAACCAGACTTTAATCAATCATACAACAGAGTAATCAAACTTTAATCAATCATAACAAAAAAAAAAAAAAAAACATCAACCAGAGCCATGTACCATCGTTATCCACATTACAACAACAATCTTTTTCACTAAGAGCCTTAGACACCTGGGAACCCACAGACGAGTAAACGACTAACGCCACGGCACTCCGGCCGACCAGCAATCGCATTGCTCTCACACATCCAGCGCATGGATCCATGTGTATCACCCCTTCACGTACAATGGTCCATTTCAAGGACTAAGTGCGGAAACCTAAACCCCATGATAGATAGTATCACCCCTGTGACTAAACACTTTTTACTACGGCCGATAGAGAACCCCTACTCGCGTGGTTCCCACTACTTAGGCTTGCTCATAGCTCATTACCACTGTGATCACAATCTACTTCGACTGGTACATAACCTACTGGCATCATTCATAACCTATCGTGAGCGTATTTAAAAATTGCATCGTTAACTAGATTGGGCTATACCTAACAATGTAACCGTTCTTTGCCGTTGTTTACCAGGGAAGCACTCTGTACCAGAGTCAAAACAAAATGAAAACGACTCACCAAATTCAAATTCAGTAGACAATAGATCTGTAGCTGGCTTAATGGCTGTAGTGGTTGCAATCCACAGCCTCCTTGGCAGAAGTCTTGAAACTCCTCGCTCGAAAAGCACCGTCCCTGATCAGCGACCACTCGTACAGGAGATCCAAAGAGCGCAGCGCTGTCCACCACTGTCATTCTGCTTGCACGTGTCCTTGTATGTTAACCTGTAACCAAAAAAATCAACAGCAGTGCATGTTCCCCTCGGCCAATTCTGACCACATTTAATAAAAACAATAACAATCATTGATAACAAAAGATTCCTCTAAGCCCTGGCAATAATTGTTCAGGAACTGCATCAACTCACGAGTAGATCACATACAACGCTCATGGCCCGGCTGCCGCAGCAGCTAGTGACACTCATGCCACCCATATCGTCATCACCTCAAGTGATACGACCAACACACATCACTTCTCATAGAGTCTACGACTCCCAGGTCAATACATGACCAACACAACAATAGTCTCCCTTGAGACCCAGGTCCCCGCCACACCACTAACTGCCCATCGCGCCCTGAACAACTCCTAAATGAGTTGCAGTTACGACTACAGACTAGTGCGTGCAGTGCGACCAAATAGCCATGGTATGTGCTCTACTACTCGGTGAAGGAACTATCCTCACCGCCTTCTACGTTTAACACGTTAGGAACACTACTTAGAGGCATCTTTCGTATGCGATCGTGAGCATACTAGTAAGTTCGGTTAGAATCTAAAGCTTATGTATGACGTATAGCGATCACTTGTCAAAACTTCCACAACCTTAAATGGACCTCTGAACTTCCGATCTAGATTAGTCTGATAATCTGATTTCACTCTTCGTTTTATAATAACACAAAATAGCCTACCCAAAATAATACTTTGCAAGTAAATGTCGTGTAGTAATGAAATAAAATCTCAAGTTGTGGCTCGCTATTCGCAACGCTTCTTATGATTTGTTTTGTGCTGAATACACGCGTTTAACCAATACCAGTTAACGCAACAACATTATTAACTCGTTTGCCACTTAATTTGGCTGCACAACTCGCTTTTACTAACGAGCATTCAGCACCAGAATAGTAACAAAACAATACAGCTGACCTTTATGTTCCAACGTGCCTGCGGTAGCTGTACGACGCAAACATCCACTCGCCGCTGCTGCTTGCAGCGCGTGCTCCACCTCCACCTCTGCTTGGCTGCCACTTCTCGTGCACCGGGCCGCAACATGTCCTGGATTCCCTCACTTGCAGCACACGAAGGGCTTCACCGACGGCTGCGGGCTGCTTGGCTCGATTCTTGAAGTCACTCCACGTCACTGGTAGCTCCACGCTACGTCCATCGTATTATTTACGACAGCCACGTTGATACTGCTTCCTTTGTGCGCCTTAATGACGGCCACAAGTTGACCTCCTTGCAGTGAATTTTCAGCAAAACACAAATCAGCTGTCGTATTGTGTGCGGTTACGTTTGCACACGCGTCCTATCGCGTTTTCTAATTACGGGAACACTTTTTTTTTCTAACATGGCGGTAGGGCGCAACTGGCGCGTCACTGGGCAAAGGTATTTTTGTATACAGCCTATGCTCAAAACAACATTCACTATGATCGCGCATCCGTATCTGGCTTGTCTGGGTTCAACTCTTAACAGGTCCACACGATTATTTAATAAGCGTTCGCAGTTTGCACTTTGTTTTTAAAATGTCAACGGTCACTTTCACTCTTAGCGTTCTCATTTTGCGCATGAACCAACACGAATCCCACTTCTGATGACGGAGAAGGTATAGTGTGTCTCGTTATTATCAGCCATATTTAAACTATTGTGGGCGTACAGTGGGTAGTGTTGGATATTGCGCAATAGAAACACCGTTTGCAGTTCAAATCAGATTATAATTTCACGAACAATTTAATCACACTAGCAAATTACACACTGTAGGTACACGACACAACCAGATACGGAACGCTGGACAGTTTCTGAGCACATGTTGTCCGTACGATGTCCAATGGTCAACTCCCCGTTCAAAAGTGAGCCCCACATCGTTCTGTCGAGCTGTTTTATAACCCCCACGGACTCAGGCTAGACTCTGTCAAGCGCCACCAGATGGCGCTTAGCGTTCCGACTAGTCAAATGCATGACCGGATGCGACATATTTATTTAAATGAAATGACAAATTAGTGCGAATTTTGCCATTGCAAACTACTTCGATGAATTGGGGTAGGTACCCAATTAATTTTTAAATGTTGCCGTGTCCAAATTATTTTGTTACGTGCCACCAATGACACGCGTGCCATTGGTTCGCCATCCCTGATCTATATCAATGCATATTATAAATTAAAGTCGCTTTTCGTTTTTTGTCTGTGTGACCGCATTGTTCTCCTGAACTCCGCAACGGATTTTTATGCGGTTTTCATCATCATTCCGGGAGTTTATTCCTGAAGGTTTATGAGTATAATAAATTCATATAAGGCTGACATATATAATAAAACAATCTCGATGTTTCGTCAAGTCGTAAAACCGTGTGAAGTAGGGGCATGTCGCTAGCATCCTTTTAAATAAGTTGAAGAGTCGGGTTCGCCCAGGATGGGTTCCGTACCACCGTAAAATATTTAACAGTATAACTTCTTGCGGCTAAGTAATATCAGCCGCACGAATCAATCGATCAGGTTAAGCTACGCTTGCCGCGCTTGGAATGTGGATGGGTGACCATCTTCACATACCAAGACCCATCCGAGCCTCTGAAAGCACGTTAAGCCGTTGGTCCCGGCTGTCATTCGTGGATCTTTGACAGTCGTTACGAGTCGTCAGAAGCCCGAAAGTCTGACAACCAGTCTTACCAAGAGGTACCGTATTACCCAGTAACTGGGTTGTGGAGGTCAGATAGGCAGTCGCTCCATGTAAAATACTGGTATTCAGCTGCATCCGGTTAGACTGGAAGCCGACCCGAACATAGATGGGTAAAGGCTAGGCAAATGATGAACTTTTTTCTAATTACTTTAGTAAAAAATAAACACGATTTTTGCAAAAAAATAAAATAAAGTTAAAAATTAAAGGCCCCTTTAATTTTTAACTTTATTTTATTTTTTAATATTTGTTGTTATAGCTGCCACAGTAGTACACACTTATGTAAAAATTATAAGGGTCTATTACGGTTCAAAATATGTTCCCTGTCACGGACAGACGGACGGACGTTCAAAATTAAATGTTTGTATTATTTATTCTCAGGTGCCAACCCTAGTGGGCAGGATCCAACAATATTTTAGAGTAGTGAATTCTGCTCCACCAAATTGAATTAGTGGGGCAGATTCCACTGCAAAATTTTAGGCATTCCACTTTGCCCCACTTTTTTTTTGCACTTTGCTCAGCGGGGCAAAGTGGAATGATTCGAACAGGGGAGCTTTTTCTTTTTGTTACTTTTTTATATAATTTGGTTTTTTATTTTTGACTGTATTTAGTTTCGTGATTTTCCTGTACGTATCGCAATTAATACTTTTTCTTTCTTTCTTTAATAATAGGGTCCCGCTGGCACCCTTTGGGTATGAAACCCTAAAATGATTAACATTTTTGTTGTTAGTGTCAGTAAAAGTGTTACAGGGGCTATAAAATACTTTGTTTCGAAATCTATCTCTAAAAAAGATAAATTTATTCAGTACCTAATTACAAATCCGCTTTTCACCCGAACGAATTGGGCTTAGTTTTATGCATGAAATAAAAAATAAAAAATAATAATATTGCATGCAGAACATTTAATAAACGAAAAACTCTTTTGTAAACCTCGTGCAATGTTACAGGTTAGATACCTATGGGACTACTAGACATAAATACATGAAAAATGGGGGTGAGGGGGAAGGGTGATTGATTTTGTTACTTATTACATAATGTCATTGTGGGTGATTGTGGGGATCGACCGCGGGACGATCACCACTTTGTGGGAAGTGGATTATTTCAACATTTATTACTTAAGACAAGCTTAAGACACTATAAAGTGGAGTCGCCGCTTGGGCCGGCGGCGCAGGTGCTTGGTGCTGAGTGTCAGCATGGAGACTTTAGTACCAGCTTTACAGCCAAGGATGTAGCTGTCATTATTAAGAAGATGGTGAGAGGTAAGTCTCCAGGTCATGATGACCTTAGTATCGAGCACTTGAAGCACGCTGGTGTGCATCTCCCGAGGGTACTGGCAATGCTTTTTAGTCTGTGCATCAGCCATAATTACTTACCTGATGACCTCATGTACACGGTGGTAGTTCCGATCGTAAAAAACAAAACGGGTGATGTGTCGGACGTATCTAACTATAGGCCTATCTCGCTCGCTACTGTCATAGCCAAGGTGCTGGACAGGCTGCTTGACAGACAGCTGGAGAAGCATCTTCATATACATGACGCTCAGTTTGGCTTCACGCCTGGTGTGTCGAATGAGAGTGCTATCCTCTGTCTCAGCAGACTGTACAGTACTACACGGCTAGAAATACTCCTGTGTACGCTTGTTACCTAGACCTCTCGAAAGCGTTCGACTTGGTAAATTATGACATGCTGTGGCACAAGCTGCACAGTGAGACACAGGTGCCGAGTGAGGTAGTGTCGATATTTAGGTATTGGTACAGTCACCAGCGGAACAGTGTGAGATGGGCGGGAGTATATTCCGACGTGTACGGGTTGGACTGCGGTGTGAGGCAGGGGGGGATAACCTCGCCCCGCTTGTTCAACCTGTACATGAACCAGCTGATTGGCGAGCTCAGCAGTGCTAATGCGGGCTGCTCAATAGGCGGAGTGCCTATTAATAACATCAGCTACGCGGACGATATGGTGCTGCTGAGCCCGTCGGTTGGGGGGTTGCGGAAACTCCTGCGCATTTGTGAGACATATGCTGGGACTCATGGGCTCAGGTACAACCCTAAAAAGAGTGAGTACATGATTTTCAAAGCTGGTACCAAATGTTTCTCTTTTATACCTCCGATCACCCTTTGTGGTGCTAGTCTGAAAAGGGTTAACCATTTTAAGTACCTGGGCCACTGGGTCACAGATAACTTGTCTGACAATGAGGACATCGAGCGGGAACGTAGGGCGCTGTCGGTTCGCTGCAACATGTTGGCACGTAGGTTTGCACGCTGTACTGAACAAGTAAAGGTGACCTTATTTAAAGCCTATTGTCAGTCTTTTTATACGTGCAGCCTATGGGCCAACTATGTGCAGCGGGTATACAGCGCCTTACGCGTACAGTACAACAATGCGTTTAGGGTACTGCTGGGGCTGCCTCGGTTTTGCAGCGCTTCTTCGATGTTCGCACAGGCGCAAACTGATGACTTTTTTGCCATTATTAGGAAGCGGAGCGCCTCGCTACTAAGTCGCTTCCGACGCAGCACTAACAGTATCCTGAGCGTATTGTCCGAGCGGTGGGACTCGGTGATGTTGGAGAGGTGGATGCACTTGCATGCCAGTTCGTCACCATTTATTAAGTAATTATTGTTTCTATGAATTTCTTGTAATTGTCTATTTATTGTTTCTATGTATTATTATTAATGAATTTTTGATTATTCCTTGGTTACTAACATAATTTTTATGTGTATTTACTAACAAAAATATGGATCTCTGTGTCTGAATCAAATAAATTATTATTATTATTATTATAAAGACGCGGCGCATTTACTTTGGTCTAGGCATTATTTTGGTTGTAAAAAGAGTTCTTGTGAGGTGTGTGGTACAGTAGAGGATGCACAGCATGTGTTGGTGGAATGTGTCCGATATACTGACAAAAGAAACACACTTCTCAAATCTTTGAAATTGTCGAAAATGGATGTTGGAATGTTTCATGGTGTTTTAGCCAAGCCTACTTCTAAAGCAGCAAAAATATTATACACTCTTTTATTAGGTAATAAATTAGATTAAGTTAAATTTTGTATTACTAAGGTTAGTTTGTTTAGTTTAGTTAGTAAGTTGTTATTTGTAAAAGCACGATGGGATTGACATCGTCGCATAAGCGTACAAAAATCCCTTAAATAAAACAGATTAAAAAAAAGAGTTCTTAAAAGTTTAACTGACACAAGCTGACTGAGACTAGACAAAAAAGCAAAATTAAAAATTTTGAGAAAACACACGCACGACGTCGGGGATTTATTTCAAATGTCTTAAAGAGCATAGGTTTATTATACACATAAAGAGAAGAGAAGATATGAAAACCGTATCTAAATCAGAATAGTAGTTTTGGAGATAAATGGCAACATTGGTTTGTATAAACAAATGTTACTGCAGCGCTCACTGGTGAGTTTTCACTGTAACGCCTATCAAAAACATGCACCAATCAAATCCAAACCCATCACTGAAAACCGCATCAAAATTGGACCAGTAGTTTAGTTTTTATTCGCGATTTCAGGTTTGGTCCCATAGTAAAACTTGTTCATAATGATGAGTACAATGACCTCTTAAGAGGTTGTTAATGTTTTATTATTTACCCTGTATATGTATGTTAGTGTACAGTTAACCCGTCGTTAGCAATCTGAATATAGCCTAATGGACGGAAGTTTGAATCGCTTTGTAACTGTTCATGATTCTAGGTACACTAAGGAGGTTTGTGTACCTGCCGGGTCAGCGGGATTGTCCGAAAGGGTTACCCGCTAGCCCGGAACATAAAGGGCTAAAGAAGGAACACGGGTGGGTTTTAGTCAGTAAGAGTCTGACACTCCCTTCCGCTACGCCCAGAGCGGCAGGGGTCATTTGATGATTTCCCATCCTGAAAAAAAAGGGGGTGGGTTTGTGTCCAGTCACAAGATATTATTGATACCAAAATACATACATAATCAGCCTATATGGTACCCACTTCGGGGATACAGGTCTCCTCTCTGTGAGAGGGAGTGAGCCATTATCCACCACGCGGGCCCATTGCGGGTTGGTGAACGTCACATGTCTTCGATTTATTGGTTCTAAAACATGCCAGTTTCAGCTCGATGTTTTCCTTTACCGTTTTGAGAGCAGTAGTGATAAAATAATTTACACAAAGATACTATTTGACACTACTTGCATGTTACAAATGAGATAGGCCCACATTGATAAGATGTGTATCTCAGTTTATTAAAGGGTTTCTGTCTGTCTCTGTGGATCGGTCCTGGTTCAAAAGCCAGGAATGCGCTGAAGGTGTCACGTATGGATGCCAAGGAAGCCATGAACCATTGTTTCACCTTAGATGGAACTGACTAAGCTCAGGTTTGCACGGGTGCCTTTTTCCCGCGGCGATTTTTTTCCGCGCACTGTTTTGCGCTAAGAGTTGAAAATCCTACAGTGAATTTTTTTGACGCGCTGGGTTTCGCTCTGTTGAATTTTCAACCCTCGATTCAACACCGAATGTTGAAATCCAATGTGTGATAAAATCTGCTGCGATATTTCTACGTCCGTTCGTACATCTGAAGTAAATGCAATTACTCCAGGAATTCAATCTATGTTAGTGTTTTGTTTGATAAGCTGAGCAATATAAAGAATATTGCAACTGCTGCATTTATTGTACGTAGCCTGCATTGAAACTTATTGTAATAGACCTCCAGACCGTATTACGGCCATGGCGGCCAATCTCAACGGAGACTAGCCTTCAGCGCGGGAGGTATTATAGCATAAGTGCGTGTGCAGACACAGGTGCACTCTCTTCCCTCACTCTCATCGACCTATGGGACGGCAATCGGACACGACCGGAGAGAAATCAGGCGTAGGACCAACGGCTTAACGGCTTAAATTTATTATAGCGTGCATTGAAACTCAAGTCTGAAAAGATGTAAGTTAAACTGCTAGACTGCCAATTCTTAATACTATTCTTAACCTACCTACAAAACACAAGAGCCTGTCAGTCAAGACTGTTTGAATAAATCAAGCCCCCGCGGTTTGACGTGGGCACCTGAAGATGTCTCCGACTCAATATCCTTCAACACGTGTGACATACGATATGGAGTGATACATCAGGTCATGTCTGGTTTGATTGAAGTGTACTGATATAGTGCCCAAGTTGGGAAAAGGGAAGTTTTAGGTACAGACGCCAGCACATCAAGCTACTACAATCTGTCAAATTTATTTAATAGATTTTCAACTTTATCGCTAAAGTACCTATAAGGTTCAATGTTGATTGGGAGAATTTGACAGTTTCGGGTAGCTTGATGTGCTGGCGTCTGTACATCGTAATGGTAATAGGTTTTGTTGTAAGGACACCAGCTCCCCAATTGCGCAACACCTTCAATCGCAACCCGGAGGATTTTGAAGGAAATTTCTAATACATTGCTTCATAAGTTAGAAAAATTCTTCTGCTCGACAACGTAAATAACGATTTGAATGTTGTCGAGCTGTCAAAATGAATGGCATTGGGATTGTGAGTGTTCACGCAATTACCTCGTAGAGGGCTTAGACAAGTGGCAATCGCTTTCAAAGTGTTTCGTATTTCTGCAACAGGATTGACATAAGCTTTTGGATAGCTTATGTCAATTAATTTTCCAAATTCGTTATCGCTAATAGAATATCTCCTTACCCTTGATTGTTTAAGGTCATCGGTTCAAAATCTACGTATGTGTCTATGAAGATACTTACCATAAAAGTATCATAATTCATAAAAGTGTCTATCTTGTGTCTAAGTGCCTAGAATTTTATAATAAAGATAGAAAGAAAGAAAAAACTTTTATTTGCGGTAAACATGACGCATAAAAATAAAAAAAAACAAATATAAGAAAAACAAAATAACAATTTGGGAGAAAGTATGCGTCACATCTACGCAAAACGGCCATCGCTCAGCATAATGCTAAGACCCTATACGAGACAGAGCCCCAGCTCTGGTTGGCTGGTTGTGGAATAACACACTTTTAAGATCCTGCAAGAGGACTGGCTTGTTGGTTCAGAGGATCAGACCGGAATAACTCGTAATAACAGAGACGTAGGTCGATTGATCAGGTTAAGCTACGCTTGCTGCAGTTGGTCCGTGGATGGGTGACTATCTGTACATACCAAGACCTCTTTGTGTCTCGGAAAGCACGTTCAGCCGCTGGTCCTGGCTGTCATTCGTGGGTTTGTGACAGTCGTTAAGTGTCGTCAGAAGCCCGTAAATCTGACAACCAGTCTTACCAAGGGGTATCATATTACCCAATAACTGGGTTGTGGAGGTCAGATATTCAGTCGCTCCATATAAAATACTATAATATAATATAATAATATATTCAGCTGTATCCGGTTAGAATGGAAGAAGATTCCAACATAGTTGGGGAAAGTCTAGGCAGATGATGACACTTTAAAGACCCTCAAAATCTGGTTTTGAATCAAGATTCATGACTGAACAATAACAAACTTCTAGTCTAGAACATGGCTCTAAGATTACTCTCAAACTAAAACTTTTTGACTCACAAGACTAATATATTAGTGTCAATGATTCACTTACTCACAAAGTTAGGGCATCTTAGACAAATGAGTACGTAATGTTTACACGATCTTGCTGAAGATGCCGTGACGTCATTAAAGGTGAGGATAGACTGGGCGGCGTAAGTTTAAATACTACTTCCGATAATTTATACATGTGCTAAGATGGAGTAGAGTTACAGTAGTGAACTTTGTATGAAAATAGATACAATATATTATACAAATGATTATATTCTCGTATTATTTACCTAGTTATTGGTTTGTCAACTATGTTAGGTTTGTATTGTGTGAAGTGCTAGAGATTTCATTCAAGATGTAGACGGTGAAGAATTTGTTTTTATATAATTTTCATGTTCCTTAACACTTAACTCATCTTATTTATTTATTAAACTTACACCCACTGTCTTGACAGGATGACCCCAATACAATCTTGGCTTGTAACTACCTAACCTACATGTACTGTAAACCTGGACGAATTTCTGATCAATACAATGGTGAACTGCCGTTGGTAAATAAATCTCTTAAGAGTTTGTGTGTGAATTTCTTTTGCATCCAAAATAGTGTCTAAACCAAAGCAAATGCGCCTCGTCTTTAAAGTGTCTTGAGTAAGAAATGTTGAAATAATCCACTTTGCACAAAGTGGTGGTTCTCCCGCGATCAATCGCACGAAGGCATGTAATAAATAACGAAAAACAATCACCCTCCCTTCCCATTTTTGAAGTGTCAAGACACTACAGATTAAATTGAACAGGCTTTCAGCACACGGGAGTTAGTTAACACAGTAACTTTCACCAATACGCGACCCACTGAGCGAACGAATAGTGTGCTAAGTAAGTCATTAGAGCGGTCGACATACGGATTAGATATATAGTGGAGGCGAGAGATAAACTGCAAGGATGGGGTGGAGGGACACTTGGTTTTAGTAGGTTTTTATATTTTATTTATCCTTTTGATAGATTCTTATTTTGTAAATGTGAGGACTTTGTAGGCCTTGTAGACTTTAGATCTGTAGACCATTTTTTATTTTATCAAGTACTAGGTACTTGTTGACAGACCTATGCTGTCCTCCCATACCTACTGTAATTTGAAAACATTTTAAAAGCAATTATTTTGAAAAAGAGTAACCGTGGAATTTCTTGCCGGTTCTTCTCCATAGGAAACGACCAATTGGAACCGTGCACCTAGCTTCTGACGTTTCATAAGTGCCCATGTAGGTTTATGTGAAATAAAATATTTTGATTTTGAAAGGGAGCTTCTATCTAGCTTCAGAGTTACGATCGAACTTAAGGGGCTTACAGGACCTAAACGCAAAAAACGCAAGTTTTAGAAACAATAAAAGTTTAAGATCGACTACAGTAAAAAAAATTAGAAAAATATATGATATTCTTCAGTATATATGCTAGGTAGATAGTGTGTTGAAAACATAATACAACTAATTTGATACAATAGAAAAAAATCATGAAGATATCTCTAAAAACTTTCTTTTTACAATAAAAACCATACTAATATACATACAATCATTCTGATTTTTTTGTCAGATTATTCTACAAGCAACATACTAAACTACTAGTTTTCGTCCAAACAATAGAATTTTTGTAATTAAATAATTGCTTCATATTTTGCAATAAATTACCAGCGTTGTGTCATCGCGCTTCTCTTTATTTTCTATGCAGTCCGACAGTGACCGCGCTTTAGGTCATGTAAGCCCCTTAAGTGTCAAACGGTGCAGGTTTTGGAAAAGGATTTTAGTGTTGAATTTTAGTAGCGTTGTAAATGTGTAGTTTAAATCCAGGGTCGGTTTTCCATATATGAATTGTGAGAAATATAGAAAATCGGGCGGAGTCGTGAGCACGATTTTGATTAAAACTAAACCTGTGAGGTAATTGCATAGATAACATACTAACAGTAGCAATGGGATTCATTTCGACAGTTCAACAACATTTTGCGCGCCCCACGTGGCAGAATGTGATCAGACCATTTATTAATTTATAAGACCATGTAATGTACGGTCAGCATCAAAGGTCGATTAACACTTCAGTTTTTTTAATCTTAGTTATTGAGCAAAATATTAACACTTCAGTTTTTTTTAATCTCTGTTATTGAGCAAAATATTTGTTGAAAATTGCACCGTACTTCTGCTGCAATTTTGAATAAATATTTTGCGCAATAACTGAGACTAAAAAAACTAAAGTGTTAATCGACTTTTGATGCTGACCGTACCATCATACCATGTTCGGACAAATAAATGAATTTGAATTTGAAAAAACATTCATGGAGTTATATAAGTTGCTGAACAGAAAAAAAAAACGAACATATAAAGCAATGGATTAGCAATATTCTTTAAAATTATTCAGCTTGTGTTTGATATGGTGTTACGCAATCAGGATGAGGATTGATCGGTAACATTTTTTTTTTAAATGGCTGCCTTTTATTTTTGCATTAGTGGCGTAGCTGATAATAAACAAACCTGTATGATATCAATACTCAATACTTTATTGCATTCCATAATTAAAAAAAAAACATCATCATGATCATCATAATCGTCATTTTCATCTGTAGAAAAACTTGGGAAAATCTAACGAAAGCATCCTTCCTTCATTATACCAGCCAAAAAAAAATACACAGGTCCATACACACCTATCGTAAACATAACTCCTTACAAAACATTATTCACAAGTCTGAACTCGTACTGGCTCGAAGTTTCTCAAATTAAGGCGGGCCCCATTAAGGCTGTCTTCATTTTAGTTGGACTCACTAGACAGGTGTACTGCAGAAGTTCCATTAATGCTCCTTCAAACAGGCGCGACACGCGATAAAATCGCGCGCGACTCAAAGGCACCGCAAGTCGCGCAACGAGCGGTGCCTTTGTGTCGCGCGCGATTTTATCGCGTTTCGCGCCTGTTTGCAGGAGCCTTAACCATGGGTCTAACAGACGCAGACCAAACCACGCCAAATCCTCACTCCTTTTGGAATGTCTCGCATGGTATAAGAATTATCTACACTTGCAATGACTGGGGAACGGTCCAGAATCGTTTTAACACTGGCTTTTGCCGACTCTTCATGGGTCTAAAAAGTAGCAAGATTTCAATTAAACCTTGTACAGGCACTTTTGAATTGTCAAAATTAAATAGTCTATCAGAAAGTTGAAGCTAGTTGAGCACAAGGGCAGAAGAATCGAATCTGGCTTAGCGTTATTATATTACCGAAGGTGTCGTGTGTGATGAATGTCGGGGTGCGATGCCGAAGGTGGTGTGTGTGTGTGATGTCGGGATGTTGTATATATGCTAGTTGCGCGGTAAACTCTGCTTGCGCGATGCAGGATTTTGCGTGACGTCATTGTGATGCGTAGTTCGCATGTGGCGATGTAGATTCAAAGTGTAACAAATTCGCCTAGTTGTTATGGTACCTACGTCTGTTGTTGCATTGCATTTATTTGGATATATGTATTTTCGTTTCAGCGTATGTTACATTTCACTTCACATTTCACATATGTGTACATTGTGTACCTACCATAGCTTTCGTATTTCTTCTCACGTGTACTTCTGTTCTCGCGTTTCAAAGTCACACATCACTAACACTGATGCGATGTAAATTGCGATGTGCGCAGTAGTTTGCTTTCATAGCAACTCTTAATTAATTAGGTTACCGTAGGACTGATTGTATGGAGAGAGGTAAAGTTGTTAGTTTATGTTGGCGCGTTGGATGTGTGATTTCATTTCAAATCGTTTATGTTATACTAGCTGCCCGTAATTTCGTCTGCGTGAAATTTTTTGTCATCCCCTCCCCCCGACCCGCTCCGTCGCAGCGCATCTGCCCGCGCTAGTACTTCGTTTTCACTTAGCGTTCAATCTGACTTTTATTCTTTTTGCTCGGGTCCTTATGGTGCTAGCGTGATTTTATAGCCTATAAATCTTCCTCGAGAATTGGGCTATCAAATGCAAAAAGAATTTTTCCAACCTGACTGGCGTTTCCGGAGATTACCCCTACGTACTAACTTAGAAACAAACAACCAAATTTTCTCTTTATTTTTCTCTCTTTATTTTTCCTGATTTTCTGTATCTACAGGTATATAGTATAGTATAGATATAATTATGTAGATTACACGTTCAATGCTTAACAAAAAGCTTCGTAATTATGTGACTGTAAAAAGCTTCGTTCACAAGGGACCAATTTCACATATTACGTCTTCACTTGTCAGTATTTCGCGGTATCATAAAAGTAAAGGTATAAGGCAAGATCACATTTCAGATTTATTTATGAGGTTTCTGGCACTGTTACTCGCTCTGGTCTTAGACGCTTTAGGTGATTTCACCAATGTAACCCGCGAAATTCAAATCTTCCTTACAATTTTATAACCCTTTTTTCTGCCTAGCCTTTTCCCAACTATGTTGGGGTCGGCTTCCAGTCTAACCGGATGCAGCTGAATACCAGTATTTTACATGGAGCGACTGCCTATCTGAAAATTTTTAACCCTATTTATTGATTGATATTTCATGAAATAGTCATTCAATAGAGTTATTTGAACTTAGAGGGTCGTATTGATGATTTTAATTACTATAATTCTGTAAATACATAGGTACTTCTACTTACTACTACTTCTACATCAAAATATGATGCTACGGTCGCGACAGTCTCCCAAAAACCGACTAATTCCGACACTTAACAAATCGATTTCAAAAACCGACTAATTCCGACACTTAACAAATCGATTTTGGAAGGGTTTACAGTGTCTACTGTAAACCCTTCCAAAATCGATTTGTTGCGTAATATTATTTATTGTACTCGTATAGGTGTCTACCTATACGAGTACAATAAATAATATTAGCTTTAAATAATATTAGCCTAAATATTAGCCTGTAAATTTCCCTTACAAGCCCTTGCAGGTCAAACAAACATGGATCATTATGCCCCTGTTCTCTACGGCAATTTTAGACCATTAAGTCCTGTTTTCCTTGCGATCTTTTCCTTAACCGTTAATCATATCGTTTAAGAAACTGTATAGGTATTGTCATCTGTAGTACTACAAAGATTGTCTTTTAATTTAAAGATCGCTTTTAGAATTAAGACCCATTTTTGTTTCACCCTATGTAAAATTTGTACATTTATATTTGTAATTCGTATGATATACATGTACACTAACTAAGAGGTTTCTATTCTATACTGTCATCTATAAACCACGCCCATTTTCGCTAGCAAATTAATTCAATTTCTTTTGCTCATCTTCGAAAAATTCGAAATATTGTTTGCACAACCGATTTTCAAATCAACTCAGTGGGTTTAAAACTAACCCGTAATCCTGTTACAAACTTTGAATCTAAGTGTACCTACAAACTACATAATAATATTCCAAACTTGTTACCAAGAACTTCGATTGGCAAAACCGAATTAACGGTTTCTATATCACACCACAGAGTCAAATCGATGTCACGAAATGCTAAAACCGTAAAGTTCCGAAATTAAATTCTATTCAACGTTATTGATTTAGACGGTTCATTCAACATGTCGATACCATAAGGGATCAATAAATTACGTTCATTGAGATGATGTTTTAAGTGGCTGTACATCTTAAGAGATTGTGGTGATTCAATTTTGATTATTTTCGAAGGTTTAAGCGCTTCTTGAACGACGGAACCCGAAGTTTAATTATAACCGTATTGATTAAATTGGGAAAAGCTATTATTGAAACTTATTTTTGGTATGCAAGAAGAAGCCTCCTCGTGTAGCGCAGTTTGTTCCGCCAGTTACTCAACTGAACCGCTGCTCGGCGCATCCTGGACAGTCAAACTCAACACCTTATTTGTCTGACCAATTCTTCCCTTGCGGTGGTAGGGCTAACGTCTGCCTGGTTTGCAACCACCCTCCCACCGGAGTCCGGCGTTAAGCAGCCTGCTGTGTTTCGTCGATGCGTAGGAATTCCAGTGCCTTAGGCATCTTCTGGGCATGCTCGTTCCATCATAGACCTCATCCATCGCTTTCCATCAGGCGTGATCGAGGTCAAGAGCGGGCCCATTCAGCAATAAAAAAAAAATATACGATTAAACAGAACGGAAAATTACATTTTCAGTTTTTATTAGGTTCTTTAGATTAACATTTCAGTTCAGTATTTTTACCGTTGTTATCTAGCACGATCATTTATTAGAACAGAAGAAAATGTTTAAGAAAAATAAATACCAAACTACATCTATGAAAGCATTTCTTCTGTTGTTTAAATTATTCACGACTGTCCCACTCGTTTGTCAACGACAGCTTTATTTTAACAGCGCGTTTATTTCTATACGCCATGTATTTTAAAACTACAAGAAAATAATTTTAAATGGCGACTATCTCTTCGAACATCTTCCTCAAAGTCACGTTTTCATGCTAAGTGAAAAACTCGCGCCTCTATAAACTACCTTAAGACTGGCCATAAATCAATCGGTAAGGTAAACGATCCCAAGTCGCGACTCGATTCATCAAGAATCGATTCGGTGCGAACCATCGATTACCGGTGAAATATGTCTAAGTATTTGTCGTGAGTTACCGGTTTCTTAGTTTGTTGTCGTATGATTCAATAGCTGATGTTGAGGCAATATTTTGTTATCTGTATTTTTGGCGCGCGAAAGAAGATCAATAATGTCAATAGCAAATGTTTGCCTTTTTTCGAGGTATCTAGTTTTTATACTTTATTGTCGTAGTTGTGAAATAGCCATTTATATTTTTATGAGTGCTATATTGGTGGTGGTTTGGTGTGAACTATTTATTGAATATCAATAAACTGTTATCTATCAGAGTATCCGTCTTATCTATTGCCCTCTCACTTCTATGACATAAGAAAACAGAGACAGGTACAATTTTGTTGACAAACGTCAAAATTTTATCGATAAGTTTCCAACAGACTTGACCTTCACAAAACGTTTGCCCTCACATTGCGATATACGATATGATACGTAATTATGGCGGACACAAGATGGAGGAAGGAAGCAGGTCACAAAAGAGGTGCCAACAAAGGTCGCATTGCTTTTAGAAAAGGAACGAACCTATTATCGAGATGAGAAATTTGGTCCTATACGTACTGGCTGTAAATAAGGAATTCTTTCTCAAATCTTGTACACAAGTTGGTGTGACAAACAAGTTCTTTAGTGTTGTCAAAGGAACAAAAACATTAGTACCTAAGAGATACAGTTTTCTCCGGGTTTTTTTCTTTAGGGAGTCAGTATTTTCATTAAACAGCAACGAAAAAATATCCATAAATTATTATTTTTTATACACAAAAATAGTGCTAGAAATATAAAAACACGTTACCGTAAGTCCTGAAAAACACACCCGTCTAATTCAAAATTTAACAAAGTCTCATCGGTACCTACCGTTTTCCTAGAACACAATACTGCCGTGCTAAGCACAAAAGCGGTATCTCAAAAAAATTTGTAAAGTTGATTTTTGTGGTATAGGATAGCTTAAAGAAATATGCATCCAAAGAGCTCAGCCAAATAACAGTATCTTAATAAAAAAGTCCCTAGAAAAGTGTTCCCTATCTCAGCTTTACCTCAAATCACTGAGAGAATAAAAAACAAAACTTCAATTTTCTCGAAACTAGCTTTTCTTGAGATACCGCTTTTGCGTTTAGCACGGCAGAATACCTACTAAAAAAGTATATTCGCAAGTACTCATAAATTATAATGACACTCTCACTCGATCCGTCTTATTTACCTTACCAAAGGGAAATTCTCACGTTTTACCTTTACAAAACACACTTCTAAAGATCTTACTGTCTTGAATAAAATAATGAGTAAAAGGCGGTGATTGTCTGTTTGTACCTTTATTTTTTTTTTCTTTTTTTAGACGCTTTGCTAGGATTTATAGAAAGTTTTTTTTTTTGCGCTTCCCGCTCTTTGCTTAGACCTCGCAACTGGTAAAACATATTCAAATTCGATTTTATAACCTTTTTCGTTGGCATTTTTTCGGTACGTACCTTTTTCGTAAACCGATATTTTTGAAGACCGAAACCTCGTTATTAAAAAAAATCATGTTCAGTTTTCAATTTGAATTTAGAATGCTTTTTAGAATGGCGCAAAATTAGGAAAATATAAAGCTATGCCTGCGCTGTATAGACCCACTTTAAGGGCGAAGCGCCATTAATAATTCATGGAAATACTCATTCAATAGGATTATATTAACTTAAAAGGTTGCTTTGATGATTTTAATGAGTATTATACTGAAATACATACTTGTCACGATCGCGAATCGTACTTTGTTCAACATACAACTTGACAGTGATCTGCAAATTGTATAAAACGTAAGGCAATTTGAATTACGCGGGATACCCTGGCGCTTCCCCTTTGAGGAATGTAGGTCAGGTGCGTGGAACTCGCCGGGGCGTGTATGAAAAGATGCATGAACGTGGAAGAATTGACAAAGACGTATCAGCTTTGTAATAGAAGACGCTTCTGCATTTTCTTCCAGTAGGAAAGCGTTCATTCATGTATGAAAGGTAAACATGCCCTATCTTATCTCCGCACAAATTGTATCTGCATAATCAGCCTATACTTTTCCCACTGCTGGGTTTCAGGCGTCCTCTCTGTAAGAGGCAGTGGGCCATAATCCACCATGCGGGTCCAGTGCTTATTAGTGGATGTCACATGTCTTAAATTTTTTGGTAAATGTAAATAACATATCGAAACTACCGCAAAGTCCTCGTGATTTTGCATTTGACAATTGCCTAAAAACATACTCAAAGAACCGAACAAGTCCGACCACTTAAGAAAAGTTTGGCCCCTCACAAAATAAACGTTGAAAAAGTTTATATATTTAATCAATAACCACCAGTATTTTCATTTCACTCACGTTCTTAAAAAGTTTTTCACCGAGAGCGTTAGTACTAAGCGACTCCGTTCGAGTGCTCGAACCTTCCCGAACAAATATTGGCAGCTCCGAAGTTATTATTTATAACAGATACATTTATTTGTTGGTTTTGTCTTCCCAAATAATTTCCAGCTTGTCAGGCTTTCGATTGGTATTATGTTGTGTTATTGGCGTATTTTCGGAAAAGTAATATTAATGTCTACATAGTATGTTGCCTTGTTTTACTGTTAGTGCATACAAAAGGCAAATGAATTGTAAGATGTCATTTGTGAAATGTTCTCAAGACTTTGACAAGATTAGATACGATAGATTACTATACGATTAGACGACGATGACGATCGACGACGACGATTAGATTACTAGCTTCTGCCCGCGCCTTCGTCCGCGTTTCCGGCCCCGAGAGCCACTGCGTCGCATCCCATCGCCCGCCCACGCTATTACTTCGTTTTCGCTCAGGGGCCGTCTCCACGAGCGAGAACATCACGGCGATAGTCTCGCCGTGCCTTCAAATTTTCGCCGCGATGATATCGCCGTGTGGAGTCACGTTCAAAGAGCGTGTATACAAATACGTGGCATGACAATAATATCGCCGCGATTCTGTCACTCGTGGAGACAGCCCCTTAGCGTTCTTTTTGACTTTTTAGGGTTCCCGTACCCAAAGGGTATAAACAGAGGCTCCACTGTCCGTCTGTCACCACAGGCTGTATCTCATAAACCGTGATAGCTAGACAGTTGACATTTTCACATATGATGTATTTCTGTTGCCGCTATACCTCCTTCATAGAAACTCACACATTCTGCATCTTTATAATATTAGTATTGAAAGATCTGCAGAAACACTGTTCAATCTTGATATGGACCAACTCAACAGTTTTCCGACTAAGCAAGTTACTCCGAATTTTCCGAAAACTAACGGTTTGTTTCAAAAAGAAATAATATAATTGGACATAGTTCAACGACATTTAATAAAAACAGGCTGCTTAAAAAAAAATTGGTCCGTAGACAAATCTATAGTGGTTATACCTACGAAAATCAGGGTCGGACTATACATCTGTCAGCGCATTAAGATTTGTGGTCAAATGTATTGTGGTTTGAGGGTCGGCTTCAAGTATCCTTTGGGAGAAATACACTGTTGAAAAAGTACAGGTTAGTGTATATAGTAATTACATATGTTTTATAGAGGACGACGGTAGTGATAATCCAATGTTTGTTCGACTCAGTACGATTATTCCGTTCAAACGGATATCCGTTATTTGATAATCTCATTGTATATTTTTGGACGAATAAATGAAGGATAAGAGAGAAGATGATAAGGAAGTTGTACCTATGTAGTTTTTGGGGTTCCGTATCCAAAGGGTAAAAACAGGACCCTATTACTAAGACTCCACTTTCCGTCTGTCACCAGGCTGTATCTCATGAACCGTGATAGCTAGACAGTTGAAATTTTTACAGATGATGTATTTATGTTGCCGCTATAACAACAAATAAAAAACAGAAAAAAATAAATATTTAAGGGGGGCCCCATACAAAAAACGTGTTTTTTCGGCGTTTTTGCCTTGTGGTACGGAACCCTTCGTGTACGAGTCCGACTCGCACTTGGCCAGTTTTTAGTAAAAGCTGTGGCTGCGGCTGTGGCTCTGTCGACAAAAACTATATTGGATATCGGAAAAATTACATATATATCCTAATTGCCATTGTTTCTGCAAATTATAAAAATGCTGGGCTTCTTCTAAGCTGCACCACACTCGGTTCTCCACCTTCTATACCCAATCTGTTCCAACTGCTTATTTAAGGCTCCTACAAACAGGCGCGACGCGCGACGCGAATCGCGCGCGACACAAAGGCACCGCTCGTTGCGCGACTTGCGGTGCCTTTGTGTCGCGTGTCGCGTCGCGCCTGTGTGTACAAGCCTTTACGGTCGTCAGTCCATCTAACTGGAGGGCGTCCTGCACTTGCCGATTCGTGGTCTCCACCTAAGGACTCGTCTGCTTCAACGGCTGTCGGGGGGCCTAAAAAGGCCACTTTGGCAGAATCATAAAAGGATAACGTTATGAATCATAGTGGACAGTTAACTGTTAAGTTAATCGTATCAAATCCCATTGGTGAAGGATTTTTCAGTTATTTTTTTTGTCAGTGTTAA
Source organism: Luperina nickerlii (assembly GCA_963855955.1). Taxonomy (NCBI): domain Eukaryota; kingdom Metazoa; phylum Arthropoda; class Insecta; order Lepidoptera; family Noctuidae; genus Luperina; species Luperina nickerlii. Next base: position 18,662,916 of record OY979676.1, on the reverse strand, counting down.
AATACCAATCAATCCAATCCAAATCCAATCCCAATCTCTTTGATTATGTAGTGCAGCGAAAAAAAGAAAAACACTGACTGACACTTTTATGATTCTGCCAAAGTGCCCTTTTTAGGCTCCCGGTTCTTTAATAGATATGACCGCCCCTCTTATACTGACGGGGGATGTGTGTAGGCCGCAAAATTCCTGTAATTTGCAGGACAGTTTTTCCATACTAGAACTGTCAGACGTCAATTTTATTCCACGAATAAAAGATACCTGACTATGGTAAATCAGCCCTAACGGACATAAACTAGCATAAAACATCCAAAGCCCCTAACACTTGGGCCCTGTACGAAGCAATATTGAATATCCTCCATCCGTACCAACTAGCTATTATATTTACATACGACTGAGTAGGCCCATTGAATAATATATTAGAGATGCTATGGCATTCATGACAGTTTTTCATAAGGCCAATAATACGGAGGGCCATAAATTGTCGTAGTGGTAATAGGCTAGGAGTAAAGGTACATCATCATTTTTGAGATGCATGAAGAAGGCTCCTCGTGTAGCGCACTTTGTTCCGCCAGTTACTCAACTGAACCGAGCGCTCGGTACATCCTGGACAGTCACACCATCTTCTGCCTGCCTTTTCTCAACTATATTGGGGTCGGCTTCCAGTCTAACCGGATGCAGCTGAATACCAGTAGGAGCGACCTATCTGACCTCCACAACCCAGTTACTGGGTAATACGAAACCCCTTGGTATAAATGAAAGACCAAATTAAAGTCATAAATTTCAGACTACACTAAGCTCCAATAAAGTTGTAATAAAATTGTTCTAGAGAATCCGATTATAATATCAATATCATAAGGATCTAGTTCAACAAAGTAATACCACTTTAATTAATTCTATCGTGAAAGACAAATCAAAATTCGATTAAAACAATAAATTGTAGTGTCTCCAGAAAATTAATAACAACAAGTTTTAAGGGGCTTACAGGACCAAAACACAAGAAACGCAAGTTTTAGAAACAATAATAGTGTATGATCGATTACAGTAAACAAAATGAGAAAAATATATGATATTCTTCAGGATATATACGCTAGATAGATAGCGTGTTGAAAATATAATACAAGTAAATTGATACAATAGAAAAAAATCATGAAAATACCTCTAAAAACTTTCTTTTTACAATAAAAACCATATAAATACATACACATACAACCATTCTGAATTTTTGTCAGATTATTCTACAAGCAACATTCTAAAATACTAGTGTTTTAATTTTTTTAGTCCACACAATAGATTTTTTAATTTTAGAGAATCATATTTTGCAATAAATTACCAACGTTGTGTCATCGCGCTTCTCTTTCTTTTCTATGCGGTCCGACAGTGACCACGCTTTAAGTCATGTAAGCCTTTTAAGTAGATAGATAATTGATTGTGGGCTGATTGTTCCAACGTCTTCTATAATTTTATCCATGAAATAATTTTTAATTTTTGACAGCTGGCCTTCCATACAAAATCTGTCAGATGTAAAATTTGGCAGAATGATAGATTGCATCCCGATATTTAATCCCGATATTTCCACAGGATCGACACTTATGCGGGTGAAACCACGGGGCGCTGCTAGTTGAAGAATAAAATAACTTGTGTTTAATAAGTTTTGAGTATGAATGTGGATAACTAAATTAATATGAAAGATAATATGACTAGAAAGGCGATGAATACCGAGATGACGACTAATAAAGAGACACACACAACGATAACACACACAATGTACACACAATGCACAATGCAATGCAATGTATGTGCAATGTGCACACAATATATGGTGTACATAATAAAGAGTATATTCTATTCTATTCTAATAAAGAAGAAAAAGGCATGTTGCGCCGACTTTAAATAAATTGGGATGATGGCAGGAGAATGGTGATGATGGATGGCCACCAAACAAATGGCTCATCTGATGTTCAGTGGTCAACCCTGCCTTTGATCTGCAAAGCCAGAGATATAGCAGGAGCGTTGCCATCCCAGAGACGAAATTAAAAAAAAAACAGTAATAATCTTTGTTTTTATTTTTTTATAAACTCAATTTTGTGGCCGTAGTATGCGTAAATATTCATCCTAGCTACAGAACCCCTCACTGCGCGTGGACGGACATGCGCATGGAGGTTAAAAAAAAATAATTTGCGAAAGTTTACAGTGTTTGAAATTGGTATCTAATTGCAATAAAACCACAAAGTCAAAATATTTAACACACTATCTATCTCAATCTGAATAATATTAAAGGATATTGCGGATCCATTGCTTCATATGTTCGAAAAATGTGTCTGCTCAACAACGTAAATAACGCAATGATTGTTCATTGTTGTTGATTGTTGTTGTTGTTGTTGTCAGTGGATTATGTGTTACGCAGTTACCCCGCCGGAATTATGCTTTAAATGCTACACCACAGCACTAAGGATTGCAATCCCGCAAAACGGGATCCGGCATTCCCGCGGGATCCCGCTCCACTTATTAATCTGCTGGATCCCGCACCTTCAAAACGCGGATCCGCGGATCCCGCAAATTTAAATTTACCATACCACCAAATTTTATTTTATGTTAGAAAACAAATAATTTTTGTTGCATAATGTAAGACATGTTTAATTAATAATACTTGATTTTTCAAACAAAAACCTGTAGTTTCAATTCGATTTTATAACATAATTTTAAATAAGATAAAGCATTAATTTTTCGATCTTATAGCCCTATAAGATCAAAAAATTAATACTTTATCTTACATACAAACGGGGCAAAAAGTTGAACTACTGTGAATAATTTCAAATATGCGGGATCCTGCGGGATCCCGCGCGGGATTGATCAATCCCGCATATCAATCCCGCGGGATTGAGTGAGCTGCGGGATTGCAATCCCTACAGCACACATGATAAAGACGTAGACATAGTAAAAGTGCCTTCTTAAATCCATGTAGATTATATTCAAGAATTACAAGCAATATTTCAGGCCTCAAATTGTATGCACGGCAACGGCAGGGTACAATTACTGCAGAATGGAGGCAAAACGTATGCTAATACACCCTTTCAAGTTGACGGTATTCATAGAAATAAGCAGTGCATTAAGCAGGTCGCTATAGGGTTGTACCCTCTGTCTCATCTCTCCGACGTTGTAACTGAGGCTTTATTTGAGTTTTTTTTTTTTAGTATATATTTAACTGATCCTCTAAAAACTTATTGACCTTCTGATAATGTATGCTTTTTTAAATTAATGAATCCAAAAAAAAAACTTTTTGGGCGTCTTATTATAAAAAGTGTGCGTTATTATGCACAATCTTTTTGCCTTTCTGGCATTTTATTACAGTTGGTCGCAGTAACTCAGCTAGGGCCCGGCCAGATAGGTCTGACTGTGACCGCGCGCGAGCAGAGCGAGCGAAGCGAGTGGGAATTATTTTAGGTTCACAAAAAACAGGCGAATTTATTATATTAGTGTTCAATAATATTTTTAAGAAAGCAAAATGGGAACTATTTGAGGTTCAATAAAAAAGATATATATTAAGCCTTTTTTTTTAAAGTGGCAACCCTGGGTTTTTGCGCTCACGTAGAGAACTCACTGAGAGTGTCACTATTTTATTTGTTGGTTTGTTTGATATTAAAATGTGTTCTATTGCCTTCTTAATTGATTAACGTTACGATGATAAGGACGGGTAGTATTTGTAAAGGGTGAACGTTGCGCTTGTATGACTAAGGCTGTATAAGGGGTGTATTGACACGCGGGGGATTTGAAACAAAAATGTAAGTTAGTTCAGAGTTAGACATATTGATTGATGTTTTGCCTTAAATATCATCCTGAGATATCCTTTACGCCGAGTAACTTTCATACACATCTTAAAGATGTTCCGTTTTCCTGCTAGCGAATTCACGCACTGTCAGAATGTCACAGCCCTAGAGAAAACCGAATGTTGGTACTACATTCCTATATTTAGACGACTCTCGTCTCAAGTCTGTCTCTATACAGGGTTATTGGTAAAACATTAACAACCTCTTAAGAGGTCATTGTACTCCTGATTATGAACATTTTTTACTATGGGACCAAACCTGAAATCGCGAAAGAAAAATTAGCTGTTCCCTACATTTTGACGAGTTATGCAAACAAATGTAGGGAACAGCTGATTTTTTTTTCGCGTTCTCAGGTTTGGTCCCATAGTAAAAGTTGTTCATAATGATGAGTACAATGACCTCTTGGGAGGTTGTTAATGTTTTACCAATAACCCTGTATAAATACCTACGTCTATTATAATAAACAGTCTATTAAAATAGGGTGGCTGTATATATACCTGGAATTACGAGACATTCTCAGAATTATGGATGGGTAACAGAAGCTCTAATTGTAAACCTTGTAGATCTCAGAATAGCTGTTGTAAAAACCAAGTTTTGGAACGAAGTTCTTTAACGCAGATGCGGTAGGAGTAAACTGATAAAAATCATCACATAAAAAAAAAGCTTTATGTAACTAAAAGTCGCATGGACCCTCCATGCGAATTTTTATTGTATATAATAGAAAGAGACAGAGAGAAAGAGATATAGTTCTCATGGTTTTTGAGGGTGCTTATGCCAATAGTGAGATCAAAACGAAAATCCAAGATGGCGGCAGCAAAAATTTTTATTTTTTTTATCATGGGTTTCGTTTTCATGGTTTTCTAAGGTGCTAAAGCCGATAAAACCGGTAAAAATGAAAATCCAAGATGATGATTGCGCAAAGTTCAAAGGCCGAAAAATTTCCTGCCGGGGGTCCCCCGGACCTCACACGTTTTTTGTCTTTCTGGAAAAGGTCAGTGCTTCTTTCGCATTTAATAAGACACGATGGAGATCGACACAAATATTTCAACATATTTCTACACTACGTGTTACGATCTACGATTCTATAATAAACCGAAAAGTGGGATGCACTTTTCGGTTTACCCTGAACTGCGTCAGTCATGAGTTCTCTAAATAAAACAACACCCAAAACACGAAACCTCTATATCTCAGGGTTGACAACCATACCATTTGGAGCACGGCAACCATAACTACTGCCGAATCGTCTCTTGATGTGTGCCAACCCTATTCTGAATAGCGTACGTTTTATGTAATGGGACTCCCAGCGACTTCAAAACAACTTGGATTTGCATCTGGATGGAGCTGAACTAGCATCTTGCCAAATTCCTACGCCATGCAGCTGTCGAGAAAACCGTCCGTGACGGACAGACAGAACAGGAGTGGTTTTACAATAGTTTGAACCCAAGAAAAGCTCGCAATTTTTCACGCAATCACAGGGTTTTCAAATTAACAATTTTAGAAGATTCAACATTAATTTTAACACGCTTTTTTTAGCTTCACTTGTAACTAACAAATAATGTAATAAAATCTTAGAAGTCAATTTTAACCTACTTCTAATTATCGTATCGAAATGAAACTTTGTGTGTATGCAGTTCGGATGACAAAACTATATTTGGTATCTTGGAGCCGATCTGATGATGGAGCCAGGAGGTAATTTATTTACTTATTTCAGACGACGCAGGCCCATACATAAATACCTTAACCTAAACATACATATCCAAACATATATAAAATAATAAATCATTTTTTATTTTAATAGTTTTTTTTTTCATATTTGTTAATAGTAAACTCCTCGAGTTTGGGCTCCTATGATTTGTTTTGACGAGTCCGATAGATTGTATAAGCGTGTTTTTTAAACTACGTTTTATTATTAACTAGCTGACCCGGCGAATTATTTACCGCCTCAGAATTAAACAATGTGACAAAGTTCAATAACTAAAAATTTGCAGAAAACCAAATATACATTCAAATTTTCATGGTGATCAGTTGAACGATGTTGGCGTGAAACAATATATTCATATACATATATATAAATCCATTTTTATATATAGAAGATTACAATACAAACTTTTTTATTATTTTATAATATATTATACAATCTTATTACCTCCGTATTATTTAATTTCTGAACGCGCCCTTTATGACAGATACGAACAGTTTGTATGGGATAATAAAATTTTGCTTTTACTATTTTCTTTTTAAATTCTTCATATTTTCTCACCTTAAAACCTTCTTTGGACTTCTGCAATTATATTAAAAACAAAATTAGCCAAATCGGTCCAGCCGTTCTCAAGTTTTAGTGAGACTAACAAACGTCATCACATTTTTTTATATATAGATGTACTACTTCTATAACACCGTCTGATCGTCATTTATACAGCGCAGAACGCGTGCCAACCCTATTCTGTTAGAATGGCTTACAGAGCTAATGGGACTCCCAGAGCTTGGATTTGCATCTGAATGGAACAGAATCGGGGGAATAAGGGAGCTCGGAACATATGTCAGGTGTGTGTATGGGATGAACCTAAGCCGTATAGTTTCGTACGCGGTGAATGTGTTTTTGTAGTTAAGGAAAGTGTAGGAGATTTCTCTTGTGACGATAGAATTTAGTAAGGGATTTGAAACTTTATACTTATCTATGTAAGGACACTAACTTCACAAAATAATCTTAAACTCAAAGTATATGTATATTAGGCTGAGACTCAGCAAATTTTGAATGTAGAAAGTTATACAAAAGAAAACACCTACCCTTCACAATTTCAAATTGTTTTGGTAAAAAATTTAGCGAGCCCAAAAATGCATTCCTTTACGATGTTTTTGGTCTTTTGTTACTGTGAATGTCTAGTTTCAGTTTCAAATAGGTTTAAAGCACGGTTTAGAGATTCAAACACGAATATCTTATATTGTATTACTAGAAATTTTACACTGTTACGAATATAATATTTACAAAAACCATACTATTATGAAACTAATAGTGATAATAAGTGTTTTCTCAAAGTTGAAATCGTTATTTTACTAGAAAATCGCTTTTAAATTTTGCGTAAGTGTAAGGTACTCGTATTTAAGCTCGAGACTGTACTAACATATTCTTTAGATAATTAAAATCCAACATCAGGCTAAAACTCCATTCCTTCCGACTCCGAGCAGCTTTATATATTAAAGTAAGTGCTACACTGTAGGCTTCGAGAGCCGTGTTAGAACATGCTCAGATTTCGGCTGCTACCCGTTTCGGCACTGCCACTGACGATGTAACGAGCTACTCATGTGCTCTCGAATATTTCATGCGGAACCACTTTAAAGAGCAGCTTCGGAGTTTCGTGTTTTTGACGAACATTTAGGTACTTTGAAGAGAGTTATCAGATAGATAGATAGATAAATCGTTTATTCAGTGCAACAAAAGACATAAATACATGTATTAAAAACATCCAAAAAGTTGAAAAAAAAAATAGAAATAACAAATACCTATCTAATAATATTGAAATTTTTTGTTTTATTTGTTCATAGAGAAATTAATAATTAAGCCCTTTTACATGGTAAATATTGGAAGCGATCGTTATTCTGCAGAAGTAATTCATACACTTTATATTTAAAACGCAACGTTAAATCCGCGATTGTTAAGTAAGCTTTTATACAGTAGGTACGCACTGGAGCCAAGCCACTTACATTATCATAAATAACTACCGATTAAAAAATAACAGATTATTAATTTCTCGCTAAATTCAATCAATTCGATGCGCGTGGCGAACTTACTAAGCCAGTAACTCTTTTGCGACCATTTATCTTTGCGACCTACCAGAGACTAATTGATTTCTGTAGACATTTAGACCTAGAAGTCTGTCAACCAAAAAAAAAGAACAAAACTCTACCAAGTTTCTAAAACGTCAAATCATTTCACAACGTTTCCCGTACCAATACAATTGGTTTTATCCTCCGATAAATGTCACAGACTACAGAGACTATGTTCAAAACTTTTACTCCTCAAAATTCTCCTGCGACGCGCTAACCTTTCCAAGTAGGCACATATCTTACAACCAAATAAACTTCCACTGTCATCACCCTCAGTTCACCTTTTCTCTAATACAGTAATACCTACAGAACCCAAGACAAACATTCATCCTTGTAACGGAGCGTAACATAACGTACTCGAAGTCCCTACACGCTCTCGGAATGGCCTCCCAAGGAATTTATATGAGGAACCCTGCGCTGTCTAGAATTTTGTCTGCCAGGGATCAATAGAATTTCTTATAAGGCGTGTGATAGAAGATGCTGTAATGAAAGTTCGAGACGCGTAGGTGAAAATGTGGGTGTACAATTGTTTTTTTAAGTTGTAAGTGTTTTGACTGGAAAATTTATGGGAAAAAGTGTGAAAGAATCAGTTCTTGGCTTGTTCAATATCATTTTAGTGTTTTTCTATCCACTAGTAACTAATCTGCATTCGCGATTTATTTGCTAAAAATGTATACAAGTATGAGTTTATGGACAAATAACTTTAAATCACAATTAAGTTCAGTATTTGCTGCTACTTCAAACATTTTTATAAGTTTTTTTAATAGTCCTAGTCGCTCTGAAATCAACTTAATTACCATTAAAATTAAAAAAAAATTACAGACTCCCACTACCCAAGTCAGTCAGACTGACTGACTAGCCTTTTCCCTACTATGTTGGGGCCGACTTCTAGTCTAACCGAATGCAGCTAATTACCAGTATCTTACATGGAGCAACTCCATTACCTGGGTAAAACGATACCCCCTTTTTTTTAGGATGGGAAATCATCAAATGACCCCTCCCGCTCTGGGTGTAGCGGAAGGGAGTGTCAGACTCTTACTGACTAAAACCCACCCGTGTTCCTTCCTTCGCCCTTTATGTTCCGAGCCAGCGGTAACCCTTTCGGACAATAGATTCTCGACCTTTTGGCTAAGATCAAAGTGTAGTATCTGTTCTTTTCAGCTTAATATCTGAAACGATACCCCTTGGTAAGACTGGTTGTCAGACTTGCACGCTCCTGACCACCCGTAACTAAACCTTCGCAAGTGTAGGAATTATAAAGGCAACAAGGTACATATTTATTCACTGAACTCCTTCCATTATTTCATTGCAATTTGCAATCTATAAAATGGTATATTAAAAAGCCTTTTTCCTAGATTTAAATGGTATCAATTTCAGTAAGTAATTTTTCCTTTGTGCCGAAGAGAGAATCGTATCGTGTTTAACCAATAAGGTAAAAGCATTCAAAGAAAATAAACACATCTACATTCTGCCAACCAACTGAGAAATGTTTTTTCTACACATTCGACCTGGAATTTCGTTTTTAAGGTTCCGTGCCAAAATGGAGCGATGTGCGCGAGTGCGACTCGCTCTTGCCCGGTTTTTGTAATTCCCGAAGGATAATTTAAAGTACAAGCTATTAGAGAACGTACCTATTATCGATAGGAAACTTAGGCCCACTTGCACCACAAATCACTAAAAACGTTTAGCGCTAAGCGAATTAAAACATCGTTCTTTTCTGTCAATCGTTTGAAGATGACGGAGACAGAATGAAGTTTTAAAAATATTTAGCTCTAAATGTATTTAGTGATCTGTAGTGACAGTGCGCCTTAAGATTTACCCTGTCAAGTAAATCTTAAGGCGCACCTTCGTCTCAAGTTGTCGGATGGTCCGTTACGGTTTTACAGCGAAGCAATGTTGCCGTTGCGTTTTTGTCTCGTTCGTTTGAGAAAGCCTTACAATGTACGAAATTAATCTTATGGGGCACATACTGACGCAACTCTTTTCAAGGGTTAGCCAGAAAAGGTAAGATGGAACGAACGAGAACCGAAAGACAAACCAATAACGAGGGCATCACTTACACAAGTATAAAAATCTGCGGGGTAATTGCGTAACACGCTAATAAAAGCAATGGGTTTCATTTTGACAGTTCAAAAACATTCATTGCGTTATTTACGTTGTTGAACAGACACATTTTTCGAACATATGAAGCAATGGATTAGGATTTGGAATATACAATGCGTGCCACGAAAGATGAGACTTGACCCCGCCTCCCCCGCTCTTTCCGCTGCCCCTATGACGTCCGGTCCCGTCCCGCACTCAGACCTCATACCGCTAAAGATACCTAAAATCGTGTTCTGCGCATGTCAAACCACGTGGTGTGTCAAGTCTCATCTTTCGTGGCACGCATTGTACTTCAAAATTATTCAGATTGGGATTGAAACTGTGTCACGTAGTTAGAGCTGTGGTTAGAGTGCGGGTCTCGACCTCATAAAATTCCTAAAAGTGGCAACTTCCAACCTTTAGACATCAAAATTCGATGCCAATAACTTCTTGAAATTCGATATATTGTATCATCTGAATATTTAATTTCCACAGTGACACGGCCTGAATTCGTACGAACAATTTTAGGCTTAGTGCTAGCTTTTTGGCCAGATCCGATAATCGGGGATGGCGGTGAATACCCAAATACGGCTGAGCCCGGTAATGTTACAAATTGGAATGTTAACATTATTGGAAAGTTAGTTAAAGTCGTTATTTGGGAGTCGTATTTGCCTTTTAGCTGTTTTAAAGTGCTTCGGGCAAGAAGAGTGACGAAGTACTTTATGCTAGCAACGTGAATTTTTTTTGTGATGAGATCGCAATGCAAAAAGCGTGGCCTTAAATAAGATTTTATATTTTCGATACTGATATACTGCCGCATTATACTGGAAGCCAATCTCTCCCATAGAATTAAATTCTATGCCGTTACCTAGTAAGAAATATGTGAGACATGGGTTCATGGGACCAATGTCCGTTCTTTCTTTCTCTTTGTAACAATATCTATACATATTATATATTAAAGTCGCTTTTCGGGTCTGCATGATATTGTGTCACCACGTTGTTCTTCTAAACTACACAACGCATTTTGATGTGGGTTTCACGTTCACCATCATTTACTTACGTATGTATTATAAAGAAACTGGCCAAGTGCGAGTCAGACTCGTACACGAAATGTTCCGTACCACAAGGCATAAACGCCGAAAAAAACCCATTTGTTGTATGAGAGCCCCCCTTAAATATTTATTTTATTCTGTCTTTAGTGTTTGTTGTTATAGCGGCAACAGAAATACATCATCTGCGAAAAATTAATTTGACTAGCTATCACGGTTCATGAGATACAGCCTGGTGACAGACAGACAGACGAACAGTGGAATCTTAGTAATAGGGTCCCATTTTTACCCTTTGGGTACGGTAGCTTAAAAAAGAAATAACAATCTGATAAGTCCTAAAAGAACGTGTTTGTCTTCGGTTTTATATTTTCGATTTTGCCATTTACTCTTAAATTAAATTATGTATAAGTTTTTTTTCTTTTGGTACCTATTGTTTTTTTTTCAAACGTGAGCACCGCACGAGCTTTTTTTACCAAATGTAAAACTGATTTTCAAAATCATTAAAAAAAATACACACAGAAGAACTTAGAACATACATGCTCTTTTTTGAAGTCGGTTAAGAAATAAACAGTTGTTACCTTGGTGAAACCTACTAATTTGATGATGGCCTTTTGAAATCTATTCCAGTTCTGACATTTAGATACTCAAACGTTTGCAAATTGAGTTTAGTTCCAAATAAAAATTGGTGCCGATTCTGTTCACAAACTAAACTAAATTTAAGTTCAATGCATCTTTTTTTTCTATTTCATTATGAAAAGGACATAAGATACATTTTAGTTTAGCCCTGTCAAATTAATCAGCTCCTGACGTAAATTGACGTAATTTTAGTAGGCGAGTTTATAATCACGTCTAAACGTGTATGGAGTAGTATCAGGCGCTGATTAACCCTTAATTACTCGCGTGGGGTATATTTAACCCCACGGCGTATTTGAAGCGTCGTATCTCCACCATTTTTAAAGCTACCTCCATGCCGTTCTTAGTAGCTGCCTAAATACCTCCCCCCGCCGCGAATCAGTCGCGAGCGCCGCTCCGTGTCGTGTGGTTGTGTCAGGAGATCGAGTCTGGGGTATATATTGCCCCACGCGAGTATTCGTGCAACTTTTTTTTGGACGAGTGAGTATATTTATTTTTATTTTTTAATGTCCAGTACAGATACTAAATGATTCGTTTTTTTTTTACTTATTGTTTTCTGTTTTTTTTTTAGGTTAGAACGCCTAAAATGGCAAGTAAGCGTCTTTCTAACTACCAGATTCTTGAGCGTATATTAGAAGACGACGAAGACACTATGTATGATATGTGATAAATGTATTGATTAAAAAGTTCCTAAATTTAAAGTTTCATATCTTTAATAGTTTATAACAATGTTGATTAAGGATACTATTACAATTTAGAACAATGTTGTCTTTTTCTAATTTTTATAATAAAAATAAAAGTATGTCATTAAAACTATGTTTCATTGTACCTTTAAAATTGGGGTTTTATATTCCCCACGCGAGCGTAAGTGTAACTATATGGACGCGAGTAATTAAGGGTTAATATGACAGGACTCAACTAAAATTTAACTTCTGTCCTTTTCTTAGTGACATAGAAAGAAAAAGATGCATTGAACTTAAATTTAGTTTAGTTTGTGAACAAGGGAATCGGCGGTATTTTATTTCTTATTTTGTTGTTTTTATTTATATCTAATCGTATGCTGCACTGGCTGACGTCATCACGTCAATCACCGGCTGTCGCTGAAAACCAGCGCTGGGGCTCTGTCTCGTATAGGGTCTTAGCATTATGCTGAGCGTTGGCCGTTTTGCCGTCATACTTTCTCCCAAATTGTTATTTTTGTTTTTCTGTTTTGTGTCTTTTATTTTTATGCGTCATATTTGCCGCAAATAAACGTATTTTCTTTCTTTCTTTCTTTCACTATCGTATAACTAGACCGAATAACTACTTTTTAACTTACAAATGTTGTGGGTGTGCCGAGTATTTCTCTTCCCGAAGTCCAAAGTTCGTGTTAAGAGAAAACGCGGGAACTGTTGAAAGTGTAATTGAATTAACATTCTTCTGTGTTCTTTTCAGGTAAGAATCGAGTAGTAAAAGTTCACGGCGGTAAACTTAGCAAGTTGTGAACTGTCCAGTCAGCAGGCTTGTGGTTCGAGGAAGAAGAGTTCGCGGGAACAGGTAGATTTTATAAGTATTTTAGCTGCAGCATAAATACAGGATGCTGATTATGTGTTTTGTTCTGTGTACTAGTATATTGGAACATGATGGAAGATAAGTTAGAAGATTTTCACATTATGAGACGCATTATAATGAAGCTCCTCAGTTAAGGAAAAGTTGTGGTTGAGTGTCACATACTGCCTTCTGAGGGGCAATTCTGGTAATTTTAAAAGGAAAGGCGGGTGGTAGTTTCTTCATAGAAACGCTTTCGCCCGTTTCCTTTTTGGTTAATGACCATAAAGAAATGATTTTTTACAGAATAATAAATATTAACTACTTGTATGTCCCTATGTTTTCCTTTTTGATGATAGATGATTTTTATAAGCACTAGAACTCACAAAAAATGCCGATTTAAACCGTTGGCAACAGAGGCCTAGTGTACAAAGACAACTATTAATGAAAAAAGGAAAACAGGGACACAGTATATAAGCATCGTTCTTATTCAGTTTATGAAATATCTTTTAAATTGGTCCAATATTGGAGGAGGAAATAGGCGAGAGCCAAACCTCGAATTACGACTTTTTACTTAGGATTTTTCAAAAGTCTCTCTGACCGCATTTCCTCTTAAGAACTTTCACAGTCTGATCTCAGTCTGAATCTCAAAAATACCTCTAATTTTCCTATGTTTGTGACAAGTTTTTGACATTGATTGTGTCTGAATCGTTGAGCTCCTTAAGTCTTGAGTTGAGCTGCACGATTTCTGACAAATGCGTGCACTGACTGGACAGGTCCTCTCAATCTGTGTGGTTCTTTCAAAATACCATTTCAGACACCAATCTACATGATCTGACCAAGATTTTGTTTGAACTTTAAAAGAGACTGTGACCTCTGAGTTTGTTTCGGCCTTTCTTCTCAGAGTATTCAGACAGGAAACGCCGACCTCATCTAGTTTAAAAAAATGTGATTGACGTGTAAAAGTGTTTGTGCAAACCTACTTACAAAAATAAAATCATTTATCATCATTTATCTGAGATGATATTGCGACTAGATTTTGAACGTTTTTAATTACTTCAGATTGCACTTTTTTCTGTCAATCGCGCATGTGGATTTGTATAGGTACGATCATAACCTTCAACAGCGGATATCCCGCTGCCATCTCTTCCTTTGACCATTCAGCAAAGCGCTTCAGTTCAGCGGTACCGGGCCGCTGTAAATGGACCGCAAAACGCAGCCGCTGCTAATTAACTAACGGCAAAATGTTCCTTATTTCTCTTTACAAACTTAAATTAAATCACATTTTTCCTCGTTTTATACGCTTCCGTGGAATTTGAGGAATTCTGTTACGTTTTTGAATTATGAATTACTAGGATTGTTAGTTTCTTACGTGTTTGAATTACGGGAATTATGAAGTGTTTTGCTAAGTAGAAAGAATTTTTTTTTTTATAAAATTTGATGGGAAAGTGTAGGGTTAAGAATGCATATTCCGGAATTATAGTTGTATGTCTATTTGCTTTTTTACATGACAATTAAATGTTTTGTCTTACTAACTTAAATTTTTTATTCAAACATAGCTGACATTTTCGACTTTCGGTTGATGCTTGATTATACCTGACGCACCTACTTTTGAGGATGACTGAGCGATGTAGCCTGTCTGTTGGCGATACCATACAATAACTACAAGAAAATACACAAAGTTTAGTTGGAAATATTATTTATATAGTAAATAGTATTTGTATACTTACCGGCATTCTAGCATATAGGTAAATAATTTGATTTGATTTAAAGAAAAGTGAAAATTAAAACCAATGTTTATATATTTTTGTATTATGGGCTTGTGGCTGTTATTACTTATAATAACAGCCGCACAGGTCGATCGATCAGGTTAAGCTACGCTTGCCGCGGTTGGTCTGTGGATGGGTAACCATCTTCACATACGAAGACCCCTCCGTGTCTCGGAAAACATGTTAAGCCGTTCGTCCCGGCTGTCATTCGTGGGTCCTTGACAGTCGTTACGGGTAGTCAGAAGTCCGAAAGTCTGACAACCAGTCTTATCAAGGGGTATCGTATTACCCAGTAACTGGGTTGTAGAGGTCAGATAGGCAGCTAGTCGCTCCATGTAAAATACTGGTATTCAGCTGCATCCGGTTAGACTGGAAGCCGACCCCAACATAGTTGAGAAAAGGCTAGGCAGATAATGATATTATGTAATTATTTAAGTACTAGCTGTGCCCCGCGGTTTTACCCGCGTAAATGTCTATCCCGTGGGAATATCGGGATAAAAAGTATCCTATATGTTAATCCAGGGTGACAGCTACTTCCATACAAAATTTTATCAAAATTGGTCCAGCCGTTTGAGCGTGAAGAAGTAACAAACATATAAACACACATAAACACACACTCACAAACTTTCGCCTTTATAATATTAGTGTGATAATATACTTCAATAAATACATTAGATTTATTGTCCACATTTTTCCAATCGCAGGTCTGCTGGAAGAAATTTCTTAAGAAAAAGCAGTACCTTTGTACTCAAAATTATAATCGAAACTAGTTAGAGTAAAAGAAAAGTCCTGTGTATTATTTTTCAGTTTCCGTAAAAGACTACGATTCTTCATTTTAGGTCAACGTGGAACCGTATAAGTTTCACTGTAACCCAGTTTATAGTACGCTTTGTAAACATTTTAATACTTACTAACTTATGGTTTGGCAAGGAAACGCAGCCAGCGGTGCAGTGGCGCCAACTTTATAATAATGTGTTGCCAACTTTTATAAATCATATATTTGAAACAGAAAGTAAGATTTTAAGATAACTAATGTTTTTAAATCCAACATTTTCAAACTTCAGTACAATCATTTTTAATTACTTCTAGATTTTTTTTTGTACCGAGTTCAATAAAAGCGCTTTAAAAGAATGGAACAGTTTTAAAACTCTTTTAAATCAACAAGTAGAGAAAGAATAATGGGTGTTTCGGCCGGTATGTCCAATAAAAAGCAGATTTATACATCAAATCAAAGTTTTTTTTTTTTTTTAAACGTTGCCCCACACTAGGAATTTCACTAGGAGTTTATATCATAAGCATCAATTTTCATTATGAGCAGAAGGCTGTGAAATACCGAGTTAAAGAGATATCAGACCTGCAAGTACCATGTAAACTAGTCTAAAAGTATTAGTTTATGACGCTAATGTTCACTGCAGTTCTCAATAATATTAGTTATTGACTCATAACATTGAGGGGGCTTATGGCTAAGTAATAACAGTCGAACGCGTCGATCGGCGCTTGCCGCGGTTTGTCCCTGGATGGGTGACCATTTTTACATAACAAGACTTGTCATACTAAGTAATTGCCGGTTATAGCAACAAGTTGGCATGCATTAGAACTCTATTGGTCATCAGGCCAGGCTCCATACAAAAATGCCTATCATTCTTTAACTGTGATATAGGGTAATGATAATGTTGTTGTTTTAGGCTGAGTGAAAAAATCAACGAAATTCTGTAGAAATAAACTTTTTTGTTGGTTTAATTTTAATAAGTTTTGTTGTACGTGTTGAATTACTCGTTTCTACTGCCTCAAGAGCTCATTCAAACTAAAAAATGTGCAAAATTAACTAGGTCTTAATTAAACATCACATTGTTTAATTTCATTTGGTCAACACTTTTATAAAAATATCTTTTATACATTTGACCCACGCCCTCACAATTCATAATAATTCATCAACGTAATTGATAAACGGTTCCACCATTTTGTTCTTTTTAATTTGAATAAGTGTTCCATTTCCTGCCGGCCAGTTATAATCTTCATGACAAGTCTAGTTGCCCTTTTCCACGACATAAAAAAGTACTTTAATTTATTTTCTTCTGGAGTTGCCTGTTGAAAAAAGAGACATCAAATTGAAATGTACCGCCTCCGTCTTTGGTGCTTATTAAATAAGGGGGAGTTTCGACAAGGGGAACACCGTGGCCAATTAGAATTATCCTGACGTGTATTGAATGCTTGATAGACTTCACTTGTTATTTGTTTGTTAGCCTTTTGAGATTAAAGGCCGTTTTCGGAGAATTGAAGTAATTCTTGTGTACTTACAGCAGTTTTGTGTTTAGGTACCGATTTCGTGGAACACCGTTGTTGGTTTGTTAGGTTACACCTATAGAAAGCAGGATTTTATTGTTCATTTGCTTCATTTTGACAAGAGACTTAAAAGCATTTTATTAGCTACTTGACTATTTTCCCAAGAATTCGAATTATGGATTCATCAACTTTACTTTTTTGAACTGAAAACCTCTTTAGGCGCGTTGGGCATTTTTTGAGATGGGAAAAAACTATTGAACTCGCGCCACTGTTACCGTAAGCGACACCGCATGTTTTGTTTATAAGATGATTAAAAAAATACCTGCTTCGGATGTGTTCGGCTGTCCTCGGGATGTACCTACTCGGTTTTAATGTATATCCGATATGTCAGTTATTGATGCCAAAGTATTCTGTTTGTGTTGTGTTTTCACTTCTGTCGGCACTCCTGTTTTTTTTTTTTTGTTAATCTACATTATGCCCCACCGCTGGTCGAAGCCCTCCCCTTGTTTCTTCCAAACTCCCTGTCATGTGCGATCTCTGGCCATGTTGGGTTTGTGCCCTACAAA
Source organism: Luperina nickerlii (assembly GCA_963855955.1). Taxonomy (NCBI): domain Eukaryota; kingdom Metazoa; phylum Arthropoda; class Insecta; order Lepidoptera; family Noctuidae; genus Luperina; species Luperina nickerlii. Next base: position 18,645,358 of record OY979676.1, on the reverse strand, counting down.
TGTTACCACATCGTCGCAACACCTGCGCCGTGGTCCTCGACGGCGATGTCCACCCTCAGGCGTCCAGTGAGTGACGATCTTTGCCCATCGCTCCGGGTGCATTTTTGAAACGTGTCCGGCTCACTCCCACTTCAGCCTGGTTGTTTTTTTTCCAACACTTAAGTTATGGAGCGATTCATCAACAAATAATATGGCCATAATTTCCTCCTTTTTGTTATTCCGACGTTCACAAAAGTTCGGAAGGATCATGTATTTTCGTTACGTATGTTTCTTCGAGCATAACACAGCATCTTTCTACATTCGCAACATACCCATGTTCACTAAATCCGTTTAGCAATGTTCACAGAGTATGATAGTATCCTCGATTAACCTTTAAGGCTTAAACACACAATTTATTCGGCAGTACATTCGATAGTTTTGGCTTCATCCCTTTGATGTCTCAGTTCAGTGGAAACCACACAAAAGGGATGGGGCGTTTTTCTTGAGATGAATTTGAACCATTGGTATTGCCCAAGGATATTTTATGAGGGAATTTTGATACGAATATATCCGAACTTGGGAAGAATAGAAATAGGTCCATAATATTTGTAATTCGAAAAAATGAAGTATGTAGGAAATACGATATTATATGGATTGTACAGAGAGTAACTACCAAAGAAAAGATATGCTGCGCCAATTCTTAACGAATTAGAATGAGGACAGAAGGTATGATGAAGTGTATTGAATTAATTGAAAAGTTTTAAACCATCTGCAAGTTAATAAGAATTAAGCGTCTAACAATTAACATAATGAACTCACATGCAAATGTACAGAAAGCAGCATTATTTGAATAATCACAACTCATTTAAATTTCTCAGAAAGGGGGCGACCCTCAAAGTTAATTCAATTAACAAAGCCATCCCTACTTAAGAATCACGAAGCTTAAAAACCACCATACTGATTGGAAGGCATACACTCCGTTCACCGTTATTTTACGTCTGACAGCAGCAATCTAACAGGAACCTTATTGTGACGAGAATAAAGATCACAATGATTTCGACAGACTTCTCGATAACACCAACACAACATCAACCTTATTAGAATGAGAATAAAGTTCACTGTAATTTGGACAGTGGTGCAAAATCAGAGGAACCAAACGGACTGTTAATCCGTTACAATTTCTCTCAGAATGACAAGGACAAAAAATACAAAAGGTTTCACCCAAAAACTAAACACGCACATACTCAAAAGTAACTTTTAATACAAAACCCTTGTATTAACAAAAACGTTGCTCCTGTAAAACCAAGTCTACGAAGTTGGTTAATGAATGAAACTGCAAAACTTAGGACCATCAATTAAAGTCTGTCGCACTGATTAATGGTCCTTTGAATCTGATTGACGCTTTTTATATTTTCATGTTTGAAAAATTGTGGAGGAAATGGTAGGGTTACTTGAACTAATGTATTCTATAATGGCTAGGTTGCTACTCTCGTTTCCAAGCAAAACTCATTCTCTATCAAGTCATTTGATTGGGTTTTGTAATTACGTTCAACCAATTTTAGGAGTCCAAGATTATTTAAATATTGACTTTTGTATTAAGCCTTTAAAGGCTCCTACAAACAGGCGCGACACGCGATAAAATCGCGCGCGACACAAAGGCATCGCTCGTTGCGTTGTGGTGCCTTTGTGTCGCGCGCGATTTTATCACGTGTCGCGCCTGTATAAAGGAGCCTTTATGATTTAGTCATAAGTATATTATCGTTAAGCGCATTTGATGAAATAAAGAATTTATTCATGACTAACTTATATGCAAGTTTAAAGAACTTTATTTCTTATAAGAACTTCAAAATAAAAGTTCGCTTATAATGAGATACTTATGTGATTATAACTATTACTATTAACATTAGTTACCTCTAGGGTTGTTGTTGGAGACATTATATTAGCATATTCTGTTTTAGTTTATTCAAACTCAAACTCAAAATATTTATTTCAATTAAACCATTTACAGGCACTTTTGAATTGTCAAGAAGTCGGTCAGTCAGAAAAAAATATTGTATTTCAAATGTTGTGATGTATTATTGCCTTAATTTGTGTTTGAATGTGTTGTGTGTTTTTTATATCCTCCGGTAAACTATTGAATAGCCGTGCGCCTTCAACCAATATTATTTTTTTAACATAATTAGTGCGAGCGTGCGCTGGTTTTATCTGGATTTTGTTTTATATATGTCGCTAAGGTATCCCGCAAAATTATTTTTTTTTACGTTTTTTGCTATTTACAAGACAGTGTCAGTGTTATTTGATCAAAATATGATTCGCGACAACAACAAATATGTACAGAATTGTAATCATTAGAACCATCAATAAAACTTTCTCAGTTAGAATTGACCTAAACGCTCGTGATTTCATGAAATAGTCATTCCATATAATAATTTGAACATAGGGAGTTGTAATTGATAACTTTAACGGCTACAAATCTGTCAATACATCTGTTACGCTCCGAATCATATTTTCATCAACATCTTTCATCTTCTTTCTTTTCTTCTTTCTTTCTTTCTTTCATCTTTCTTTTCATCAGTCTGAAAACTACTTATGATTTGAATTCTAGTAGCTCCTGCATATATGTATTTCACAAAAGATTCAAATATCAAACTTCTACTTAGATGCAGTTTTAAAACTAGAACTCTGTTGTATTTATTTGTTAATAACCATCTTATTTCCACAGTTTGCACTATATATATAAGTTACCGGTCAATATATTAGTAAAAAAAACACTGGCACTCCGGTAGTGCCGACAGAAGTGAAAACTTGAACAATTACGAGTGTATTTTGTGAATCGTCTTATAAACAAAATGTTATATATCCGTGGTTCAGCGCCATCTCGTCGTTGTTGGATGAACTACGTAGTTAGTACGCGAGGCCCTCGTAGTTCTTCCCGATGTGCATAGATGGCGCTGTCTTACGTTTTACGTCTTACGAATTTTCGATCAGGGTCACGTGACCTGACGCCAGTTTAGAAGTTTTTACCCATTCCAAAAAAAGTACACAGCGCCGCTAAAGAAGTTTTCACTTCAAAAATACACATACAATCTTATAGTTTGGTTAAATTACATAAAACTAGATAAAATGAGATTAATGAAATTAAATGAAAGTAAACAAAATTGGTAAAATGAGATAAAATTAGATAAGAGAATATAAAATTGGATAACATTATACAAAATTAGATATACAACAAGATACTATTTAATTTATTTACTACAAGGAAATTGTACTAGGAGTGGCAATGGACTCCAGGTATCGAGTAGTTTATTACAACTCTTCAAAACACTTCACCATATCTCTCCAGAGAAATATTAAGTGCAGTCTAAATGAGACACTGCAAAAGACTTCAACACTTTCAAGTCCATTCACTTCGCAAAACTTTTACCGCTAAAGTTAAAATAAAATACCTGTTCCCTAATGAGTTCTATTGTACAGAGCACAATTTAAAATGGGATCTCCGAGACTGAATTAGGGACCATTGGACGATATAACACCTGAACGCTCATTTAATACAAAAGTTGAATGTTTAAACTCATTTTAAATGTAAAATTAAGCTCTAAGGGGAATCCCAAATCGTATTATTCGCCAAATAATGTTACATTTGATAAGGCTTCGGTATTTTTGGGGTTGTAATGTGAAATATGCAAATGAATTAAAAGTTTAGTGCGAGGTAAGGTTTTAAGGGGATGTTGTCCATATTATTATATCTGCCTTAGTGTGCATTGCTTGGTAAATAAATAACGTCGAATCATTTATTTCAAATAGGCACATTAAAGGCACTTTTGAACATCAAAAATTAAATTAAAAAAATAATTCTAGACGCCCCTTCCAAAAGGTAGTGTTAGTATGGAGAAGAATGGGCAAGAAACTCCATCGTTACTCTTTTAAAATGTTTTACAAGGTTTTGTATACTTACATAATATAATTAGGTATATGTGAAGACGATGCACCTAGAATAAAATTAGTCTACCACAAAAGATAAAAAAAAAATTAAGCAATGACAAGTAAATCAATTATGTGATGATACATGGTGCTCAGCTGCTCAATCTGCTGCTGCAAGTGCTCAATACTGGTATTCAGCTGCATCCGGTTAGACTGGAAGCCGACCCCAACATAGTTGGGAAAAGGCTAGGCAGATGGTGATACATGGTGCTTACATATTTATAAATTATTTACAAATATTGTAAAAGTAGACGATAAATAAATTTAGGCTTCTTCCCGCGACTTCGTCTTCGTGAAATTTCTTGTTTTAAAATTAAATATATCAGCCAGCCAATATCGCCCCTGGAATACCGCATCGCGTCGCAAAGGATCGCCCACACTGTTACTTAGTTTTCGATTAGCGTTCTTTTTGTCTTTATTTACATTTTCTCGGCTCCTAAGGGCCGTAGCGTGATGTTAACTAGCCTATAACCCTTCTCAAGAATTGGGCTATCAAATGCAAAAAGAATTTCAATTCCCTCCCCGTTATCCCTTAAACTGTCAAGAAATCTCCTAGAGATCGGTAACAATAGAAAAAGTTATTGTGTCTCATTAGTGGCAGTTGAGCTACTACAGACATTAGCGTGTTCAAACATACAATGAAGCAAACAATCTCTTCAGTATTATTATTAGCATAGATTATGCAGAATAAGCTCTTAGCGATAAGACTGCCCATTGTGTGACCCTTTATGAAACTATATTTACGTCTGTAATTTATATTCTATTCTAAGCGTGATTCACCAGCTAAATTGATAAATGATTAGGTTTCGCTTACTTCGCCCACGTTGATAGCTTTACAGTCTGTAATCAATCATTCGTATGACCATTTTAGTGAGCAATGGTGGCCTAGTTGCAACGGTCCCCTTTTTTTTGCGTGGGAAATTATCAAATAACTTCTCCCGCTCTGAGCGGGGCGGGAGGGCGTGTCAGACTTGTACTGACTAAAACCCACTCGTGTTCCTTCAGTTGCCTGTGCCAGGGGCCACGGTAACTCTTTCGAACAACCCGCGACCCTGGCAGATGGCAACGGCCCCGACTTACGAGCTGTAGGACGTGAGTTCGAACCCAGGCAGACGCTTTACTTTGTGTAAATAATTTAATCACCACTGCACTCAAAACGGTGAAGGAAAACATCGTGAGGACACCGGTATGTCTTAGTTAGAACCAACAATTCAAAGACATGTGACATCTACCAACCCGCTCTGGGCCCCCGTGGTCAATTATAGCCCAATCACTCTCAAATTACTTATTTATTCAAATGTATGCAACATAAAGGGTACACAGTCGTACTTAAATCCCTTAGGACAAAAGTGTCTTCCTCATGAAAAATAGTGTGAAAAGATAACGTTACAAAAGAAATTGCCCTTAACACGACATTTCCTCCAAGATTTCAGCCTAACGCAATACATTTGATACAGGTAACCCCATCCCGCGATCGCCCGAGGCATATAAAATTAATTTAAGATAAACCCGGTAGTTGGATCTATTGCGCACGTGTAAGCAAAGGTGTAATATACGTAGGAATATGTTTGAAGCAGGGTTCGCTGATATATATCAGTGGATATATATCACGATATGAATGGATGTGTGAATGATGATATGGTTCGAAAGGGGGTGACTACCGACATGACGACTAATAGAGAAGTATGAAGGAAAAAGACGTGTGGCGCCGACCCCAAATAAATTGGGATAAGGGCACGAGAATGATGGTATATATCAATTGATATTTATGTTGATATATAGATATCAATTGATATATATGTCGTAGGTTTTTCATAAAATTAGGTTTTTGATCAAAAACCTAGGCTATTGATCAAGAACCGGAAGAAGACAAAATTATTACTTTATGTTATCATAAACCTGAGAAAATCCAGTTTTTTTATCAAAAACCTAGACTGTATTAGTTTTATGATAAAAACAATGTTGGTTGCTATTTCTTTAAATAAATAAAACAATTAAGAAACAATAAACAATGATTTATTTGTTATGAAATTACATACCTACATTTAAAAAATAATATGTGTGATGTGTGTGTGAAACGGCGAAAAACGAAACGGTTAAAAACGTGATTTTGTCTATTTTTGTGCTTTTGAACCAGAAGAAGACGGTCGACGTCAGGGGCACCCCGAGGTTCGGTTTGGTTAGGTTCCTTTAAACCCTGAAGACAGAAATCGGAGCCCCGCTGCGCGGGGCTCCACCTGACGTCGTTAGAAATAATACTGCGCGCTCGTTTTATCATAAAGCCAAACTAGTTCAGGTTTTTGATCAAAAATCTGGATTGTTAGAGGTTTATGATGAAATTGAGTTTAAAATGTGTCATCTTCCGGTTTTTCATCAAAAACCTAGGTTTTTCATCAAAAACCTAATTTTATGAAAAACCTACGACATATATAAGGTGCTATAAAAATATCTGCCACGGCTTTAATGGGAGGTAATATTGTGTTTAAAGATTACAATAGTGAAGAAATTTCGTACCCCAGAATAGTTAATTCAATTTGAGAAAATAAAGTAGTCTTAGAAACCAGAAGTGAGAACAGTTTTTTAAAAAGAAAACACGACACGGCCTACACAACTATTTATTTAAATTACAAAACCCGTTACAAGAAAATAATTCAACACGATCACTAGTACGCGTCCGTCCCGTCCGAGCTCCGCAGCCAAAGGGGTAGAGGCGAGTGAGCACACGGCTCATGGAGTGTCACCCCCTCCACTGACAGCGTCATCGCAGCGACGCACACTGGTCCCAAATTAAAAAAAAGTGGACATTGATAGTAGACCGCTGATATTTTTTTTTATTGTTGATACAATGATAACAGATAAGGCAAAAAAATATTATTGTCCTACTTCAAATACTTTTCTGTAAAAAAAATTTTTCTTTTTTTTTTGTATGGGAGCGATTACATTTTACTCAATTTCTCAAAAACTTTAAGCGATGTCGAGATGGCAATCACATATGTTAGAAAACTAATAATTCTGAGTATTTGGCTCGAAGAAACTTATTGCTTATCTCTGCGTACTTTCGAGATAATAGTGACAGAAAATAACAATTTTTTTTAATGTTAATTGTTTGCTTTTTTTAATCATAGCCTTACTTTAGCACATAATTATAATGTATGTGTAATGTCAAATAAATAAAAAGAGACTTCTCTGTAAAAGAGGTTATGGGGGCTCACTAATGACTGAAAAGCTATGACCTTTCTGAAGGAGTACTTTCATCAGTTCTAAAAAACAATCAAAATGAAGACAAATAAAGCTGCAAACATAAAGTTGAATATGTTCACAAACGATTCTGAAAAAATATTATGGTGAAAGATTAATATTTGGGTCTATATTCTCTTGAGAAATCTCTATTTCCTCGTTTTCCAACGAAAGCAATTCATTGTTCAAGATCAAAGCACTAGCCTCTGGAAACAACTGTTTATGTAAACGAGCAAACTTTGGTTTGATATGGCTGATGTAAGGATCTGAGCTAATTAGAAAGCTGTGGATAATGTCTAAATTAGTCTGAACTCTACCGATTTTTCTTGTATGTGCCATTCTAACATTCCGGAAATCTTTATTCCTCGCTTCGGAAGCTTCTTCGGAAAGCATGCCTATCGGAATAAAGGAGAAATTTTCACAAATATCAGCACCGTGTATCAACAATTTATGGACACTTGAAGGCATGTAATACCATGGATATAAGTTTACATACAGCATTGCTGTTTCTTTACAATAGTCCCTAAACAAGTTGGTATTAATAAGTTGACCAGATGAAATTGTTTGTAAAATGACTGCAAATCTCTTGATTAAATCAGGGTGGATACCCGTTATTTCAGCAGATACTTCATAATTTTCAAAAAACCTTCTTGCCGTGTTACCGTCATTGGTTGTACCAAATCCCTGTTTTACTATGTCAATTAACAAACCAGTTCTTTCCCGGAATTCTTCTTGTGTCAAATTCTTTTTAATTTCTTTTAACAATTTATCTTCTTTTCGTGCAGCCCACTTTTTGAAGTCTAAGTTGTACGAAATGTGTAAAATACATTCCATACATCTTATCCACATATGAAGCGAAGACAGACCATATTTATACATATCTTCTCTGATGAGTCTTTTGGATACAAAGTCCAAGTCATTCATTTTGCTAGGTAGGGTATTGCAAATATTACAAACAGCTGCAGAAGAAGTATTGGAAATCACAGTAGAAATTTTCCCATTAATCATAGTCATGTACAAAACATGTTTAATATCAAAATTATCTACAATTGTGGGAACAAGATTACGAATTTCTTCCTCTAAGGATGCACTTTCCTTCTTTATCAATTCATTTGTTTCTTTTGCAAATATAAAGCCAATTGGACGACAATAGTTTGTTGAAGAGGGAGCAGGATTTTGCCACAAGATAGTACCACTCTCTTCTTCCAAACGAAGCGGAACCAAACTAATCATGAAAACTGAAGAATCGTCAATTTTAGTGTCGGAGTGTGACTTTTGTTTATAATTACTTTGAGAAGATGACCCGTCAAAACCCCATTTGCTTATTAGTTTTAGCGATTTTTTGTCGGCAGAGTTGTGCTGAATTGTTTTTAATATCCTATTGGTTGTCAAATCTAGAAGCGATTGAAGTCTTATCTTAGCATCAGATTCAGTTACAGTTATGTCTGACTCTGGAGGATAACAAGTTTTTTTAGCTTCCAGGAGCTTTTGATAGGATGGAAGACCATACATTTTCTCTGAAGCAAGAATAGTTCTTAAATTTCGATATTGCCATTTTGACAAATTTGTTGAGGTGTAAAGCGCTAACGTTTTATCATCTGGTAAACACGGTTTGTCAGTCTTTTTAGCGAATAGTACTTCATGTACCATCTCACATTTTTCCTTGTTTTGGCTGAGTTCGTTTAATATAGCTGCTAATTTTGTTTTTTTAGACTCTTTTAATTTGGCACATAAAGCATAAACTAATTCCTCCTCTGTGTGATCTAGAAGTGTTAGAGAACGCCTTTTCTTCTGTTTATCAGATATATCAACAAATGGTTTTTTACTTGTACCACAACTTAATTGATGAGTATCCACTTGCGTTTCGAAATTTGGAATTACTTCCTCGGCAACTTTAAAAATGCTGTTTAAATCGATATTTTGACATTTTGGCCAAACTATTTGGGATTGTAACCAGTCTGAATTTTTGTTAAGAAAGGTCTTTTGAGCTCTACTGGAAGCAGACCATCTTTTTGAGATATTACTTGAAAAATTACGACAAAATAATTTAATATTACTCAAATCTTCGGAAGACAATTCAACACCAATACGTTCAATAAGGGCATTAAATAATAATTCGACATTTTTAAAACCACCTCCTGATTTAAGAACAACGTATAAGTCTAAGTTGGTGACAAATGCGGTCATATTATAATTTTAAGGAAAATTGAAAACAAATTAGAATCAAAGATATCAAAGACAAAGTGACTTTGATTTTAACAAAAAAAAATTACGAAAACAAATTCGACGAAAGAAAGACAAACAAAAATTATTTGATTTTAAAATCCAAAGATTCAAAATACAACAATAACAAAACAAACAAACAACAAGCATTTCTTCAAGCGCACAGAAAAAATAAGGACACGTCTTATCGCAACCACATTTAGTTGTACACTGAGGTGTACGCGCGCGATTCGTGACCGTATTACGTTACGTCATGAGAGGCGGCCATCTTGTTATCCCGGCAAACTCGCGTCGAAGCTCCATTTTGCTGGCCAGCGGACCTATTGCGATATGAGTAAGGCTATGATTAAAAAAAAGCGAACAATTAACATTAAAAAAAATTGTTATTTTCTGTCACTATTATCTCGAAAGTACGCAGAGATAAGCAATAAGTTTCTTCGAGCCAAATACTCAGAATTATTAGTTTTCTAACATATGTGAATGCCATCTCGACATCGCTTAAGGTTTTTGAGAAATTGAGTAAAATGTAATCACTCCCATACAAAAAAAAAAGAAATATTTTTTTTTGAGAAAAGTATTTGAAGTAGGACAATAATATTTTTTTGCCGTATCTGTTATCATTATATCAACAATAAAAAAAAATATCAGCGGTCTACTATCAATGTCCACTTTTTTTTAATTTGGGACCAGTGTGCGACGTGATGTCCCCGCTCTTTCTGCTGTCAAAACCTCTAACACGGCCTCTCCTGACAGCTGAACGTCCTCGTCAGCTTGGCTTCCTGGATTCCGCTCCTCGCCCGTCTGGTCACCACTGGATGGATTCTCCAATGGTAGGCTTCCTTGCGCCTGGTCATCATCATTTGACTCGTCATCTGGAACATGCCAACATAAAAAAACAACAGCAGTTTGAAAGCTTAACTTGGATCTACCCATTGTAATGAAACTACAAGCGTTTTACTACAACTTCCGGCAATAACATCAAAATGGGTAGCAGATAGGTCATTGTTACACCAATGAAAGAGTTCCAGATCTCAATCACTACTGAAACAATAACAAAGTCACCTGGCAACCACTATCGGGGTTCCAGTAATCAGAAACACCTGGCAACCACTATCGGGGTTCCAGTTATCAACATCAGCTGGCAACCACTATCGGGTTCCAATGATCAACATCACCTGTAGCCTAGTCGTATTTCATTGTTTGGATCATCAGCATTATCTGAAAATACACAAGATCACACGGGTAATTTAAATAATACGACCACCTTGGTTTAAAGCTAATTCAACTCGAAACAGTTACAGGCGCAAGCGTGCACTCAAGCGCCAGCAACGAAAGCCATCAGTGATGATTTATGAAATTAAAACAGCTTCAAACCAGAGATGCTGAAAGTCACATATTCGATGCATCGCTAATGACAGAATCCGGATTTCCATCATTCGCCATACATCGTTATCGACAGAGGCCCAAACGTTTGCTTGTCTTTTCACAAATACATAGTATAGGCCCAAAGGTTATGCTTGCTATGAATTCGTGACACAATGCGTCATTGAGACAGAGGCCCAAAAGTTCTGCATGTCTCCGCTATGACCGCAAAACAGAGCAGAGGCCCAAACGTTAGCATGCTCACCTTCACGAATGTGTGAGCTAATTATACTTGGAATTACTAAAAATAATAGACGCACATAGGGACAAAGCATTTATTTATTTTAAAAATTCAGATATTTGAAATTAGCTGTTTATTAGGTATTTATTTGTAAAGAGTATACACAAGTTCTAGTAAGCAAATTCGTCTAGCAATTTATTTTTATGGACATAGAAATAGCATAAATAACAAAGTAAAGTAAACACATAAATCATTGAAAATACATTAGAAAATTACAGAGTATTACATAAGGTTACTTAACTTAGGTCCGTTCGGTGTGACTGCTCCGGAGCGAATGTGCCGAGTACGGCGGAGCGTCGGCTTTTATAGCCGGTGGTAAACAAGTGACGTCACATCGTACGATTCTATTACAGACTTGTTAGTATTTGTATTTTATCATAAAACTATGATTAAATTACGTTAAAATATGTTGAAATTAATTAGTTCAATTACATACTTGGTCTTACAATGGCATAATCAATAAACAAATCACATTATTGTTGTAAATAACAGTTAAATATGCCATATACACAAAAGAACAGTATTTCTTAATAATATTGATAAGATTTTGATGAGGAACTATTAAATGTTGTGTATCACATGTAAAAAGGTTATAATTATCATAGGGATGTCTTTATTTGTGTCCAATTAAAAAAACAGACTTTATTTAGTGTAATAAACAAACTGAAATTATTGGAATAATCTATCACGGCCAGACTGACCAGTACTTCGCTCTCGAAGTACCTAACTAATTATAATTATTTTCAAGAAGTCTCTGGCCTTGGCATATTAGTTCTATCATTTGCTGCACATGAATTTCAAACTAATATCAGGGCAGCGACTAACCAGCAATTCGTATAATAGCCTCTGGCCTTGACATACCAGTCCTATCACCTGCTGCGAATGAATTTCAGACTGATATCAGGGCAGTGACCGACCAGCAGTTCATACAATAGCCTCTGGCCTTGACATACCAGTCCTATCACCTGCTGCGAATGAATTTCAGACTGATATCAGGGCAGTGACCGACCAGCAGTAATGTAAAATCTTTCGTAAGTTTATGTCATACAATGTTAATTGAACACAAATTATAAACAATGAATATGATCAATTTACGAATATTCTCAAGTATACATCACTTAAGACAACAACAAAAAATATATACAATCATTAAAAGAAAAGTAAGTAATTGCATAAAGTAAAATCTAACAACATAAACGATAATTAATATAAATAACAAAGAAATAATAATCTATCATGGCTAATGATGCTGGAGCTATGGGGACTCCTCAAAAGAAGAATTTTGTTCGACCCATTCTCCCGGCCAAAGCCTTAATTTTTCTTTTGCCACAATAAGATTCCTTAATGTGTTAATCCCTTTCAAAGAAATTCTATCATGCTCTAAAATATCAATTATTTCGTAAGGGCCTTTGAATTTAGGACTTAATTTGTCGTGTCGTCTGTGGTTTTGATTTACATAGACTATATCACCTATATTGAAAACCAAATTATTTCTACGAGTACTATCAAATCGTTTTTTATACTTTTCTGCAGCCTCTCTAAGATTTTGCCTAGCTAAGTCCCTATCAGCTTCAGCATCAATGTTTTGAACGGAATCAGTATCTTGTATTTCGTCTAGGCGAGCCTGTATTGGAGGTATATTTCCGTTGCAACCAATTAATAACCTTGTTGGTGCAAAACCTGTTGATTTTTGTATCGTGGTATTCAAAGACAATTGTATTTTCCACAAAACGCTTGGCCATTCTGAAGAATCGTTAACAGTAGTGGTTAACATATTAATAATAGTACCAACATATTTTTCAGCTTGGCCGTTGCTTCTAGGTGTACCCGTGGCTATCATATGGTGATTTATTTGCATATCTCTAAGAAATGATCGTACGTGATCAGAAGTAAAATTTGTGCCTCTGTCAGTTACTATCATGGTAGGTGTACCGAACAAAGTTAAGTTCTCTCGCAAGATTGAGACTAATTCTTGACCGTTAAGCGTCTTAAGTGGTTTAAGTATACAGTATTTGGTAAAACCATCCACCATTATTAAAACATGTTTATAACCTTCGGAAGATACACTAAATGGTCCTGTACAATCTAAATGTAATGTGTGAAATGGTATAGATTTTTCTATAGGGTGAAGGAGGCCTTGTTTTGGCCCCGAATGACCTTTACCCTCTACACACACTAAACAATGCCTTATATATTTTTTTGTAAAAGCAGCAAGACTAGGAAACCAAAAGTTTTCGGATATTTTGTTTAGGGTTTTGTCATAGCCAACGTGACAATTTTCGTCATGAAACAACCGCAATAAACTGAGTCGATACCCTTTTGGTATGAAAAATTTAGGTGGATCGCCATCCTCATTTTTATAAAGCAACAAGTTATTTCTGACAATATATCTGTTTGTATCTATATCACCGGTCCTAACCTTTTCTAAAAGATTTTGTGTCTCCGAGTCGTTATTTTGTGCCGAGTGTAGCCAAGATGGTGGAGAATGTGGTTCATTAATTATATTAATTACCCCTGATGATTCTGCAGGTGTTATTACTGGATTACGACTGAGATAATCAACGTGTGTAACGAATTTACCCTTTTTATATACAATATCAAACGTAAAATCTTGCATATACGTCCACCATCTTGCTACGCGAGGAGAGATATCTCTTTTGTTCATGGTTGACTTGATGGAATTACAATCCGTAATGATAGTAAAATTTAAACCTAGTAAATAAATTCGAAATTGTTTCAAAGCATTAAAAATGGCTAACGTTTCTAATTCATACGAGGGGTATTTAGATTCGGCTGGAGAAGTACGTTTACTAAAGTATGCTATGACACGGCATTGGTTATCCTCTTTTTGTAAAAGTATAGCACCGTATCCAATGCTACTAGCATCTGTGTGCAGTTCAGTTCTTAGCTTTGGGTTAAATATATTCAATAGTGGTTTGGAAATTAAATGTTTTATAACGTACTCTCGAGCCGCATCTTGTTCGGGCCCCCATTGCCATTTCTGGTCCTTTTTAGTGAGTTTAGTGATACAAGCCGTACGATATGCAAATTCGGGTATAAATTTTCTGAAATAGCTCGCCAGTCCCATGAATTGACGGACTTCTTTCACTGTTCCTGGGACTGGAGAGTTGGTTAAAGCATTAACTTTATCGTTGCTCGGCCTAACACCGTCACTAGAAATATGTCTACCTAAATAGTCTATTTCTTGAACGAAGAACTTACATTTTTTTAAATTAATGGTAAATCCTGACAAGTATAGAGCCTCAATGGTTTGTTCAAGGTATTCTAAGCCCTGTGTTATTTCGGAAAATGGAATCAGCAAGTCATCGATGTACACTAACAAAAATTTCAGGTTTTTAACTGCTTTATTAATGGCCCGTTGAAAAACAGAGGGGCCATTGCAGATACCAAATGGCATTTTAAGAAATTCAAAATGCCCATCAGGGGTAACAAAAGCAGTATATTTAATACATTCCTCTTTTATAGGGATTTGATGGAAGCCATTTTTCATGTCTATAGAAATGAAATATTTTGCATTTCCTAGTTTATCAATTTGATCTTCAATTAACGGCAGCGGGTATCTATCTTTTTCAATAATTTTATTAAGAGCCCTATAGTCAATACAAAGGCGATCGCTACCATCCCTTTTCTTTACTAAAAGGACTGGGCTAGCGAATGGACTCTGACTTTCTCTAATTATATTTTTCTTAAGTAGATCAGAAATAATTTCCTGAACCTTTTCTTTTTCTGTGGATGCTAGCCTATATGGTCTATAATACACAACTTCATCCCTTTTTAACCTGATGGTCATTTCACCCGTTTTAACTGTACTGATATAGTTGGAATTTGGCATCACTTTGGGAAATTTATCAAAAATATTTTTTATTTTATGCTGTAGGTTTAAATCAAGATGACTTGTTAACTCCGCTAAATCCTGGACGTAATTATCTATAGTGTTAAGAAAATTTATAGTATTAACTGGTTCTGTAGAGTTTACATGTTTCAATCTACAACCACTGGAGTCTAAAACAATAGCTACGTTTGGATTTTGAACCGCATTTCTGCCTATCAAACAATCATAATGGCAATCTGAATCGTTAGCTACACAGAATTCGATTTCTAAATCGTCGTTACTAAATGTAACAGGTAAACTAATCTTTGAGGAAATGCTAATCATTCCATTTCCTATTCCTCTTAATGATGTCGAACAGGGTTCTAAACTGCGACCAAAACTATTTGCAATTGATCGTTTCAAAATACTGCAACTAGCACCCGAATCTATTAGAGCTTTAATCGGTTTTTCACAAATTTTTACATCAGTAAGCGATAAGTTACCATTTGTGGAACAATTGACGCTATTAGAGTTATTATTTTTTGTCGCATCTCTTTTCTTGAAAAAGCAAACTGATTCATCATGACCAGCCTTTTTGCAGTAGGAACATCGAATCTTAGGCGTTTCAGAATTTGGGGTATCTTGGTTTTTATTTTTGAAGCACTGAGATCTAACATGACCAGTTTTATTACACAGAAAACAAGTAGGTGGCTTGGAAGAGTTTGGATCTTCAGGCTTAGGACGCTTTATAGTTGAGGGTACATTACTAGTTTCCGATGGGCGTTTTCTAGGGTTTTTAATATAGGTTGTAAAAAGAGATATTAGTTCCGATGTGCTGTTAACACGGCTGTTAAACGATGCCATCCTAATATTGATATCCGATATACCTCCACAAACAAGCTCGACCAACTGTCCTTCAGAAAATGTGACTTTAGTATTACGTAATAACCTTAGCTTTTCCCTAGCGTATTCACAGTAGGTTTCTGCTACGTCCGAGGTGTAAAGTACGGCTTTTGAAAGTTTTTCTGACAGGTTCTTTTTCTCGGGGTACAAATCTTTGATACATATCTTAAAGTTATCCCAGGTTCTACCCTCATCTGGGTCCCAGGTCTCAAACCATAAAAGAGCAGAGCCCTTAAGGGCCTTACCAGCTTTGCTGACAGTAGTAATGCCGCTCCACCCACGGTCCTTGGCTACGGTGTCGATGTTGTTGCACCAGCTTTCGGCACCGTTGTCGTTCTTTTCGGGATCAAACGGCGGCAACACCACATCATCTTCATTGCGGTTACCAGCCACAGCATCACGGATGGCTTTCAGAAGGTTCTCTAACACAGCAGGATCCATCTGTAACAGTTTTTCAACAAAAAACATTAATAAATGGAAATGTATAAAACAGGTTCCGATCCCACTTCTGATGTGAGCTAATTATACTTGGAATTACTAAAAATAATAGACGCACATAGGGACAAAGCATTTATTTATTTTAAAAATTCAGATATTTGAAATTAGCTGTTTATTAGGTATTTATTTGTAAAGAGTATACACAAGTTCTAGTAAGCAAATTCGTCTAGCAATTTATTTTTATGGACATAGAAATAGCATAAATAACAAAGTAAAGTAAACACATAAATCATTGAAAATACATTAGAAAATTACAGAGTATTACATAAGGTT